>NMRB01001561.1:32521-64128 GCA_002633025.1 Notospermus geniculatus | reverse complement strand
TTTTCGCCCCCTAGTGGCAAAGTCAAGAATCAGATTGCGCCAAAATTTCGTGTGCACGTCACCACAAACTAGAGGTACATACATACAAAGTTTCATCACGATAGCTCAAGCCATTCTCAAAATATAGGCCTTTGAATTTTTTCACAAAACGCCCCCTACTGGCCAAAGTAGGAATCGCATCGCACCCAAAATTGAACTTGACCTAGATTTTGTGGTCATACACACCCATATGCAATATGAAAATGATCTGTCAAAAACTGAAGGCGCTATCCATCTGACAAGGGAAAAGTTTACGGACACACGCACGCACGCACGCACGCACGCACGCACTAACGCACGACAGACCACCACTAAAGGCGCCAAGCACAGCATAAGCCCTTTTGGCCTATGGGCCAAGCGGGCTAAAAATCTAATGTCTCCCAATGTGTGATGTCAAGTGGCACCATTGAATAGGACTCTCGAGTAGAGAGACCACGACCCTTAATCCTGTGATAAACAATGCAGGGGAACATCAGGAGGGTGAGGGCATGATATTCTCCTTAAACCGTCCTAGTGTGAGACGCAGTGCGGTTGCTGCCTTGGGTCAGTCCCAGCATGATTCGGCCATTTCAGGTTCTCAGAAAACACCATGAAATGTACTGATATGAAGTGACTAAAAGCCTAGTTTATACTTCGACGCACGACCATCGGCGTCCGACGCACGATCAAAATCTGGACGCCGACATCGTCGTGTTGATTCATACTCCAGCGTACCTCTGCGATTGCAATGGGCGTCAGGACCCACGACTCCTTGGCGTGCGATTTTCCAGAGTTCAACCAATTTGAACTCTCTGCATCCGATCGCGGCGACCTACCAATGAATGAAGAGTTTTGTGGTCATGGGATCAAAGGCTCATGTTTATGCATTGAATTCCAATGCCACGGCGGTATTACGGAGTTGAAAATAGGTTACGCCGTTGTTACGTAATGACTCATGTAACTAAATCTTATCGCCAGAGCATTCACACTCCCGCGACAGGACACGGACAAAATCGCACGACGGGATCGGCATCCAACGCAAGATCGCACGTCGGACGCCGGTGATGGTCGTGCATCGAAGTATAAACTAACCCTGTTTTCCATTATAGCAGTTTCTGCTGCGGTTTGCAACGAGCAGTGCGATTTTCACAGGCATTGTAACAAGACTGTGTTAATTACCATCGAAGGATTGTCCAAAACCCTGTGAAAACCACACCGCTCGCTGTAAACTGGAATGGAATCAGCTGTCGTGGAAACTGGCCTTTTTAAAAGTACATGTAGACCTACGGCATTTTGGGGGAAGGACATGAAGGATGGAATCCAGAAGGCATTGGATGGTACAAAACATACACTACAGTAACTTTTGGAGAAGATAGCCAAACAATTTGTTAGTTGTAGGGCCACATGGGCACGAGCCAGCAGTTACAGGAGTACACCATACCGGTAGTTCTTCCACGCTCTGAGCATAGACATCATCAGGAAGTTTATATACCAAGGCCCGATCCCTCTGTCTCACATCTTCATAAACATTGGCCTGGTGAGATATTGCCAAATGATTACATACATCACCTGTGAGTTAAACAATATGAATCAGCTACGTTTACATTATACATAATCAGGTTAGGCTAGCATGAGTTTTATAGGCTTAGGCTAACTTTTATTTACTGTAAGTATAACCAGTATATATGGCGGATGATCTGGCTTCCAGTCTCCAGTCATGTAAAACAGGTAGGCCTACACCCTGGGTTGGCAAAGGTCACGGCAAATGCAGCCTAGAACTAAAAGTAAGTTGGAGAGAACCAAAACTTAGATGGTTTTTTGGTTCATAAACACTGCATGGCAATTTCAATCCAGTACATAGCCTGCATCCAAACGTAGTACTAGTATGACACAGAAAATTGATCCAAAATCACGTTTTAAGTTCATGATGTCCCTGCCTCCCACGCTAGTGTAGCATTGAATACCAGCATGCCGTGACATTTTTTATAATCTGTTTACTGACGGTGTACACAGATAGCATACATAAAGATCTACTGTGACATTTTGAAAGACGAAACATCAATGAAACTATGCGTCATTTTACAATGTGCGATCAATTTACAAATTTGTCTGAGATCAGTCTAGGAATAAGGATGGAATTTAAATAGTGATGACATTAGGAGATGGTAGGTAATTCCAACCTTGTTGCAAAATGCAGACAAGATATTAGTTTGAGATCATGTCAATAGAGAGGACATGATTGTTGATACTCTTTGTTTTGTTGGATACTCTTTTGTCGGATGCTCTTTGTTTTGTTGGATGTTCTTTGTTTTGTTGGATACTCTTTTGTTTTGTTGTACGCTCTTTGTTTTGTTGGACGTCCTTTGTTTTGCTGGACGTTCTTTGTTTTGACAAATGTTCTTTGTTTTATGCTCGTTGTTTTATTTTATGCCCTTTGTTTTGTTTTATGCCATTTGTTTTGTTTTGTTTTGTTGGATGCTCTTTGTTTTGATGGATACTATTTGTTTTGTTGGATACTCTTTGTTTTTGTAAGAATGACCAAAGGCAAAGTTGAGGAAATGGCATCAATTTTCCAAGGATACGATTGCTATTCCCATAATCCATCCTGAAGGGTTTTTTAAGTGGAACTTTTAAACTTAAATCAGACAATTCTGCATGCTGCCTACATAGTACATCAATGATATTGAGGTGTTAAATCCTGTAGTATACACCATCCTTTCCTTACACTGGTAATCTTACCAATCAGATAGGGTTAGTGATAAAACCCGGAACGAAACGAAACGAAATGAAATCATCGAAATGGGCATGATTTGCATCAATTTATTTTCGTTCTATTGTCTTATTGTTTATAATTACCGATATAAGTGGCTAACGTAGAATCTGTTCCGACATGCTTTATGCACCAACCGAATGAGTGAAGAAAACGCAGAACAAAAACTGGCGGTAACTTGAGGAGCACCGAAGGGAATTTCGTGGATAATGATTCTGATTGATTTTAAAATAATAGTGCAATTTGATTTTGTGTGGTATGTCGAAAAAAAGTCAATCTCAAGGCGAAGCATTCATCTGCAACATAATGACACTTAATTAGGCCAACATGTACGTTAATTCTCAAATTAACGTAAAAATTAATCATTTCGATGATTTCATTTCGTTTGGTTTCATTCCGGGTTTTATCACTAACCAATCAGATAGGCATCTTGCACTAGATAGGTTCAGTTTGTTCATGTCATTCCACTTGTAATTAGTCATGTATTTGGTGTAGAACTTGATGAGTATCACCTGTGCTTTCTGTGATGCGCCACTGAGTTCTCGACTACCTTTTGACTGACAAGGCAGCACACTTCCTGTCGCTTTCCACTTAGAGGAAATCAACACAAACCCAGAATCAGGAGTTGAGTAGGGTATGTGTATATTCCAAGCTACCAGGAACATCTTATTCACGTGCAGCTCAGAGCACAACCAGAATCTCCAATTCAAACAACTGAAGGTTATTGAGGATCTGTGCAATGTCTAACGTTTTTTAGCTTCACAAGGTCTTCAACCTTTCCCCTCCATTCCCAGAGCAAGTCTTTTCAATGACGACGTGACCAGTACATGTACATAGGGTTTTAGATAATTTTTTAAAAGCTAGCAGTACTTTACTCATCTTATTTAGTGAGTGCGTGCACACTATTCTCCTGGCCGCTGTAAAGTGGCATATTTTACGCATGCCCGGCGCTACCAGAGCAGGATACGCCGTAACTGTGTTGTGAGACCTCATCAAAACTGTGTAGTGAGACCTGGAAAGATTCTGACGTCACGCTGCATTGCAAATAGCAGCAATCTCAAAGCGTTTTGCACGCTGACTGTGGACCTTTATTCGCACTTTTAAATAGACAAGTTTTCAATAGAAGCTGTCAGTGAGTTGACCAATAGGTGTCACTACGGCCCAATTCAATGCATAGCGGACACATTCATTCTTGATCAAGCACATTCACGTGGATTTTCCTGTGCATTGGTCCGCTAGAACTTTGTTGCCATCTTTCGGCAATACGCGCGGCTCACTGCTCCTATTGCTTGCGTATTTGACTGATCATAACGGTATCATCAGAGTGCGTACGGTCCGCATCTGGGGCTTTTTTGGCATATTACGTCTTGTGCAAGATTTCACTTGCATTTTTCAGTAAGATTTCCAACAAGATTTGCGTATTTAAGCAAATACGCACGTCATCTTAATACCTGATGACCAGTACATACACTACAATGTACACCTGGAATCTCCGCTATGACATCACATTTTATTTTTTCCAAGTATGCTGTATCTCTTCATTCTTCCGATAAACAAACGGGTTGGAAATGATCCCTCACGCTTTACAGAGCTGGTTACGACAGCAACACATCAAGAACACCTGCATCACATTCTTCTTTCTTCTTTTTCTGTCCAACATAAAAACTGCCCCAGTGGTATGATATCAGAATACCGGTACCAATTCTCTTCCTCAGAGGCCATGCTATGGCTTTAGTCTTGTGTATTCTGGTCATACTCATGCCAACCTTGTGGTAATGCCCCCATCACACTGAGCTAGTTCTCAGGACGTTCTTAGTCCGGCAGCGAAACCCCGTTTTTTGGCTGAACCGTGCAATACGGTCTATAGAAGATTTTTTTGTTGAATATAAGAGAGTTGAATATGTAGTTTCAGAATCTGCCTGATGACACATTGGCATCCTTGGGCAATCTTAGTTATTTCGGTTTCCATGGCAACGGGAAGTAAAAACCGTGAAATTTGTTTAATGCCGAATATTTTTTACTCAGGTGTGCCAATGTTTCAGTTTGAAGGTGGAGCCATAACTCATATTATGCCCGCTAACTTCTTGGCATGTTGCCAATAAATAAAAAGATCAAGGTCATTGGATAAGGCCAAGGTCATTTCAGAATGTATAATTTTTTTTCAACGAAAAATTAGTCCAGTAGGTGTAAGAATTAACCGGGAATAAATTGCAATTTAAGAAGGTTTTTTGCTTTTAAATCTTTTATTAGGTCACATTGGGCATCATATCCAAAATCTGACAAAATCGGACTGCGGGAACCCACTTAATTTGCATATTCAGTTTTGTGAACTGACTTCAACGTTGGACGCCGACGGATGCAGTAACTGAGCTTTGTACAGGAAAGTGAGACCTGATGTACAGCTAACTTTGTAACGGTTGGATTTAAACCTCATAAATGTATTACCAACAGATAGAAATATGGTACCTCGGAATCAAATAAGCCTATTCTTTGGAAGTTTTAAGCAGCTACCTAATTGAAATTGACGTTTTATGCATTTTGACCCATTTTTGTGTTAATTTATATAAAAAGCGTCGTCTCTCAGTACATAAGGACTAAAAACAATTGAGAATGTGTTTGTCTGGTTCCGAGACACCATATTTCTATCTGTTAGTAATACATTTATGGGGTTTAAATCCAACCGTTACAAAGTTAGCTGTACATCGGGTCTCACTCTCCTGTACAGAGCTCAGTTGTTGAGTCCGTCGGCGTCCAACGTTGAAGTCAGTTCACAAAATTGAATATGCAAATAACTAAGATTGCCCAAGGATGCCAATGTGTCATCAGGCAGATTCTGAAACTACATATTCAACTCTCTTAAATGAAACAAAAAAATCTTCTATAGACCGCATTGCACGGTTCACTCCATCTGCTGCCGGACTATCTTGAAAATGTTGCCGAACGGGCTCAAACTGTGTAAATGGCAGAATAAGCCCAAGGTCCAAGGGCCAATAGGCGCTGTCAGTGAGCTGACCAATAGGTGTCACTACGGCCCAATTCAATGCATTATGCATTGTAGCGGACCCATTCAGGGTTCTTCCCCCTGGCAAAGCAAAAAAATCAATGACTTTTCAAGGGCTGTTTCCGAACTTTTCAAGGATTTTTGGTACACTGACAGAAGATTTTTGCAAAGAAATAAGTCCTAATATCACAACATACCGGTAATCACGCAGGCCAGACTCGAGAGAATAAAGGAAGAACACAAGAAATCAAGGACTTTCAATGACTCTGACAAAAGTTGTGCAGAATTCAAGCACTTTTCAAGGCCCTTGGAGGCAAATAGCAAAATTCAATGATAATCAAGGTTTTCAAGGATGCGTACGAACCCTGCCCATTCATTCTAGTTCGAGTACCAATCACGTGGATTTTCCTGTGTATTGGTCCGCTAGAACTTTGCTGCCATCTTTTGGCAATACGCACGGCTGACTGCTCCTATTGCTAAACTGAAGAAGCTTGGGCTTTGTAGAGAAACCTCAACCCCATAACTCCAGTTTAGCTGAACCGTACATTATGTAAGTTGGCAAATGAACCAGGAGTTTACGAACCATGGAAAACATCGATGGAAAATACTGTAAGCAAGATAATTTCGCGGCTGGAAATTTTCGCGAATCAAGAATTATAGACATATTCACGGCAGGATATTTTCGCGAGTCTCTGCCATTTTTTTCAGTTTTTTTTCACGGACTGTATTTATCACTTGCGTGTACTCATATTCGCGACAGGAAATTTTCGCAACTCATACACACTTGCGAAATTCGCGAAAATTTCCTGCACGCGAAATTTTCCTGCTTTACAGTACAGAAGATGGAAAATATAGAAGCCCAATAAGATCACGTTTCCATCCAATCAACTACCAAATCTTACCTTGACTAATTAATTACTAATCACTTCCTTGCCAGTTTTTGACATCTCGTGGCCAGCTGACCTAAGTTATCCTCCATTTTGTAAGTCATAATCCATCAAAGTTGATCCAACCTATGGAGAGAGAGAAAGAACAAGATTACAGAACCGAAGTAAGATCAGACATTTCCAAGAGTTTACTGAGTTTATGTTGCAAACTTCACACCAAAACTTTCAGTTCAGAATTTGCACTCATCTGAACTCAAGCTGAAAAACATCAGGGAGCAAGTAGTGTATGGACCTGTTTGGCTCATAACAGTTGAGCCTGCTGGTTGGAAACTGAGAACGCTAACTAGTTTTCTACAAATAGCCACGAGCTAATTCCTCTCCACCCCCACCGTTCAAGTCTGCTCGTGTGAGATTATTAGATGATTACATTATCCGACAAGTAACACTTAAAAAAATAGTACCGTTTTTTAGCACTACCGATGATTCTACTTGGTGCAGAGAGAGTACAGGAGGAATAAGACAGTGAACAGTTTTAAAATTCCAGAGGAAACCCAGATAACTTTGACTAATCTTCTAAGCACAGACCCACAGCAACAGTGAACTGGACAGGTTTCAGAACACCACATCTGACCTCATTGGAATCTTAAACCGTCTGACTATGAGACATATGCTCGATGAATCGGTACATTCACATACAACTTTGTAAAGGTGAAATGAAAAATTTTGAAAAAACTTGGCTTATTTTTGTAGCCACAGCATGAGCTCATTTGACTGACATGACATGGTGTTTTCTACGGATACCAACTTCTGTGCAAAGGTGAAGAGAAAAGTCCAAACAAGTAACGCTGTACAGTGGAGGAGAGACGAAAAACTGAAACTATTTAACACTAACAGTTAATAAATCCATGTCATCAGTTCAGTACTATAGGCGCCTCTCCACATGTAAGAGTTTTCTTGCCCAAGTTGGCTCTCAATGGGCAATTCAACTGCGATCAGTTGTTTGTGTCATTGGTCTCAGTGTAAGCCGTGAAGAAACAAATACTGGTGAATTGCCCATTGTGAGCCAACTTCTGCGAGAAAACTCCAGGTTCCAGATCAACGACCAATGGTTCAGAGGTTTGGATATCCGCCTCTTGAACCGGGTCTACATGTACCTCCTGGGCCGAAGGGGTCGCCCTCGAAGGCTGGAGAGGCACCTTTATGTAGGGTAAAGTGGTACAATTCTAGCCCCGGTACAATTCTAGCCCCTGAGTGGAAACATGGCCAGCATTACAAGGAGATGTATACTGCCTAATCCAATGACCTATAATATTCAAGATACACTTCTCAGAGACCTCAGGCAAAAGAAATTTCCTAACTTTATGAAAGAACTTGGTGGTGGTGGGGGCTTGAAGACACCTGAACGAAGGGGTCACTTTTGAAACCCCAAGTCGTGGTTTGATAGAATTATTATAACTTCATCAATTTGCCATCCTATTAGCTGATACTGTGGCAGAAGTAGCCTTGGGAAGTTACCTATTGATGGCATTCCTCAGATTTCGGTTACTGAACTGAACTACCCAGAGGTTTGCCATTTCCAAAAAAGATCCGTATGGTACAATTATAGCCCCTGTGCATGGTACAATTATAGCCCCACCTCTTTCTTTTAACACACACCCCAAAGGTTACGAAAACTCATTTTATGTGCTTCCTTTCTATTATAATGGAATAACACAGGTTGAATGATCTGATTTGGTCAAAAATTAACCCTTCCATGGCTGAATTTACATGAAAATCGGCGATTTTTGAGCCCCCAACTTCTGACCGGCCATTTCGCAGGGTTTCAACAGTCAAATACTATTTGATTCAGTTCCTCTTGGTATTAGCTTCATTTGAGTATGAAATTGGTGAAATCTTTTTCCAAAGTAATTTTGATCCCTTGTGGTCAGGGGGGGGGGTACCCCCCCCCCTGGCCTACAATATTTCATATAAATTGCCCAGTATTGTCTAACGAGCCAGTAATGAGCCAAGGTAGAGCTCACAGTCCTCAACTCCAATATTTAAGAATATTGAAGAATATTGCTTCAGGTTACTCTAATTTAAGTTCCATGGTGTGTTAGGTTAATTGTATATATGGTCGCTAGGGGAGGAAGAAAGCAATTCATGAAGGCATTTTTGAGAGACATTTTCTTAGACTGGTTCCCCAGGTGCGGATCCAGGGGGCGCCCCCTTTTCAGCCAACAAATCTGTAAAATTGACCGTGAAATTCTGAAATTTGGAGGAAGTCATTGAAATTCACTGCAGATTTCAATGTTTCTAGCACAGTGCGCCCCTCTTTATTCCAAAATCGTGGATTAGCCCCTGTTCCCATCTTTGCCACTCCATCCCGTGGCCCTCATTCCACAACAGGGGTGGAGCGGCAAAAACGGATCGAGTCGAACATTTTCGTTTCCTTTGGGAAGCATGACATACAGAAAATGTTGAGGTAAATGACGTAGCAACGTGGCTATCTACAAGACAAGACGAAACTGCCACATAAGTATCAGTTGATGACATTTTCATTGTAGGGGAACAAGGGTAAGAAAATATTAAGAAAATCTGTGTATGCATTCCTCAGAGAAGGGGGCATTAAAAATGTTGCATGTAGGCCTTTATGATACTAAAAATTCATATTGCTCACCTATAAATTCAGGGGCGTAGCTAGCTTTTATGGCCAAGGGGGCAAAATTGATTGAGTCTCTGGAGGGCGAAGTCAGAGGGACCGCCAGAAAAAATTGAATATCTACATCCTCTCAGATGCATTTTCCCGACATCTGACACCACAGTAACTTGGCTCGAAGAGGTAAAATTACCTTTTAGAGGAAAAATTTGATTTGTCCCTCTTTGCCCCCCCNCCCCCGGCTAGCTACGCCCCTGAAATTTTTGATGATACTTAGGCCTAGTACCCTTGCATTGGCAGTTTGTCATAGAAGACGATCGTCTGGGATTTTCACAACTGACTCACGAGGAGTGCTGAATTTGCTAAAAAGCAAATACAGAAGTAGTATTACAGCAGTTATGACAATCATTATTGAATATTTCAATTAAAACGCCGTCTAACCCTACTGTGCCAGGCATATGCCATCAGGGTGATGGTGTTAATACTGTAAATATAGTTGTGCTCTCTCAGAGAGGGACTGTAGATGTATGGTAGACTAGTTGAAGGGATTTTCCCTGCATTCTTGGCAAATTTAAATTCCCTCTTATGAAGTTAGTATCTCTTGTCAGATTTTACTTTTGCTGTGAAAGGTGAATGGAGACTGTATGTCTCTGCTTATTTGTGAAATTTGAATAGTGAAGGACATGTGAATCTTAAAGCCCCACTGTATTGATTGTGAAAAACGCAAATCATCGCCACGATTCTCGCACGACGTCAGCGTAGTGTAAAATGTACTACGCTCTGTCCGAATACATTAGAGCTCTCCCTGCAGTTTTTCCAATGCGTGCTGAAAACTAGGCCTTGATTCTGTGAAGTGCGTATCAGGCAAGCATTTTGGGGACCTTCACGAGGCTATGGGACCTGTATGTGCACTCTCCTAACGTTTTGAAAATATCGTAAAATTCAATACTGTGGGGCTTTAACAAGATTAGAGTACGTATACACCCTTTCAGAAATGCCGCGCTCAGTGTTCAGTGATGATGTCTAAGTGGGAATCTTAGCCCCTTGCATTGTCATAACTCTCTTCGAGGCACTGAACAGTGGAACCATGGCATCCGCATTGGCATTTTCAGGGGCTTTGTGAACTTTCTGGTGTTCCTTCACCTGGCATGTTTTGCAGAATTCGGCAACCACATATTAAACTGGAAAAATTTAAAAATTTGGGAATGAACTTGAATGAAAATAATTGTATTGATGATCAATAATGATAAAATTGCAGTCGTTCAATGTGTTAATAAGTGTAATTATTGTAATTATTTCAGATTCCTTCAACTCCTGTTAGTCCCCTACATCAGCAGTTGGCTGTTTGTTAATAAACTGATTATTGTAGACATGTTGTCTTTCTTCTTTTCACAGTAATATGGAGAACAATGTTAGAAGGCAGGCATAGCAATGTAAAAGAAGTTAAAGTTTGGGTTTATAGTCTGATATCAACTACGGTAGAGGTTCTCATCCGACTTCACACTTTAACCCCATTCTGTCCTGAAACCTTTCAGTAGAACTCAGATGAGCTGCTCATTCAGTGCTACAATCGAGCATTTCCGACCGGTACCCATTTATACACCTGGGTTGAGAGAGGCTAGTGAGGCAAAGAGACTTGCCCAAAGTCTCACGCCCAGTGGGATTCGAACCCGGGACCCTCTGACTGCTCATCGGATACCTGAAACACTACACCACTGAGCTCCTCTGTAACCTTTGACCTTCACCCACCTTACACGCTGCGTACCACATGTAGCGTCTTATGCATACATCCACGTATCTTCCACAGATGCTGCGTGCCAACGTGGAAGGCACGCAGTGAAGTCGCAACATCATTTGCCTGTGGGGTACGGACGTCATGCAGACACGCGACGTACCCATACCATACGCAATGAATTGAACCGTTCAAGGTACGTGGATAAAAGTAGGTCAATTGTGCTCCGTACTGTAAAATCTCGATCATGACCTCGCTAAATCTATCACCAAGTAGATGATGTAATAAGGTGCATATGGTTTCACCTGAACAAGAAAAGTCTATTTTGATGAGACAAACTTCTAAGTTTATTCCAAAATCCTGTACAAAAACCATTATTAAAAATGCATTTTATAAAACACATAAAATAATAATTGCTCAACAGAAACGATATGAACAAGCACCTAGACAACTTCTGAGTATTATAATTTTATCAAAAGTCAGCTGCCGTGGGTTTGAATCAACAGATCTAATTTTCTACAATGCGTCAGTACGTACATACCAATCAATCAATCAATCAAATTTTTAGCTGAAATTGACACATAATCAATGAATTTGATCGTCTGCAATTAAGACTAGTTAGAATCCCATATGTGACTAGCTCTAGTTATCCCATCCTATATGTGACTGGCTCCAGCAAAAGCTGGCACTTGTCACAAGTGGTCATCACATTGGTCATCAGTTTACTCAAATATTAGGGAGGTTTCGCAAGCGCCCAGTTAGGCCCTACGACGACGTTTATCTATTGTGTGGGTATACCCAAACAATAGATAAACGTTGTCGTATGGCCTAATCGGGCGCTTGCGAAACCTCCCTAATATCACTGCTGTCCACTACTATTGTCAACCTGCAGAGACAACAAGTGCCTACTTTTGCTGGAGTGGGTCACATAAAGTTAACTAAGCCATTGGAAGACAAAGTTTACACACGGCAGCAGAGCACTTTCAACAAGGCAGCTTCAGCTCTTTGATATGGCACCCATTAATACATATTGTCGTATACCAGTTCATGTTTTTGATATAAAAGCCAACGTTTTGATATAAAAGCCAACATTTTCTGTAAATTTGAAATTCATATAGTTCATCATGATGCAAATCTGAGGAAAGTCATATTTTGAAATTAACTATAACCAAAATTTCTGCACACCCTGTTGGCCTACTTTCAATTTCAAAGCAACTTGACAAAATGTCTTGAGAATCAGTGTTTTTCAAAATAACCAGCCCTCTTTTGACTTCATGTTTCAAATCTATTCCGCCACTCCATCCTTCGAGACCTCAAATGGTTCGTTCACCACGATCACGCCACAATCTTCAATAACAACACTTTTGAATGGCTTGTCCTTCTCATCAGTTGGCGTCCATTCGATCTTCTTCACTACGTCCATTCCTTCCAGAACTTTGCCAAATACGACGTGTCCGCCATCCAACCAGGGTGTGGCAACTGTTGTGATGAAGAACTGGCTCCCGTTGGTGTCGGGACCTAGAAATAAGAAGAATCTTCCTTGTATGTCTTTGTCATCATCAGTTTTCCTTGCACGACCTGAAGATGCCTAAACTCCCTACTCAGTTGTGACGTGTACCGCGCCCCCTTCAGTTTACCCGCTCTCCACAACTGCTTCACTTCTTAAAGTTAGCTGCATTTGGTCAACAGATGGTGCTGAGCGAGTCGACCAATGAGAGTGCCGAGCAACCCAGTGTTATATCTAGGCCATTTTAGAGTGGCGCCGCGCCATGCCCCCAAAAGGGGGCGCCATTGTGCCCTTTTTNCATCCGCTGTTTACCCGCTAATGACAGGAAAACGTTCAGCATCGGGTCCAGTGGGCCACCAGAGAAGCTCCTTTTTTTAACACCAGTGGCCCTCCGGTGGCCTGAGGCCCAAATCCACCAGTGGCCCACCCATTCTGCCCCTCATATGCCACTAGAGGCCCACTGATGCTTGCTGTCTGGGTCCATTGCCAACGGGCCAAAGAGTCCTGAAAGCAGCGTGCTGATAGGTATAAAACTCGTGCCAGGCCCTGACGCCATCTGTTGACCAAACGTGGCGACTTCTATGAAGTGAAGCAGTTGTGGAGAGTAAACCGAAGGGGGCGCAGCACACAACTGTGTAGGGAGTTTAGAAGATGCCTGGCTGGTAACCATCTCAGCATCCCCATTATCATGGACGTACCCAACAGCCTACCAGCATCCATCCATCCCCATATTGTAATTTTTTGCATGGGTCTGAGCCAAGAGACCCAGTCTTAAATGCTGATGTCAGGATGCACGTCTACGATTGCCTGCGCCATGATGGAACAGACGGCATCAAGTGAAGAAATCATGGTCAGGTCGCAAAAGTGGAAATGTGTGCTCGTCGTGGAACAGGTGCATTCACATGCAAGGAATTGTATCTCAAGTCAGGTCAGCTGCAAACGGATTCATGATTCGTTGTCGCACAGAAGTTGAACATGTTCAACTCGTGCAACTTGTTCTTTTGAATCGGCGACTCATGTCGATCGTCGCAGATGAGACGCAACTGCAGTCATGTCACACCATATCGTCAACTGATTTTATACTCTGCATGGGCGTGGCTCAGACGTAGTGAAGTCAGTCACCGCCTGTTTCGTGCCGTCGCAAAGTTGACCTGACATCAGCATAAAGATTCTTTACCTGCATTGGCCATGCTCAGCCATCCTGGACCATAATGCGCCAGCGTAAATGGCTCATCTTTAAAGAAGTTTTGTTCAAAAATGCTTTTTGAACCCATTCCATCATAGCTGACTACATCACCACCTAGAAGGATAAGATAGAACTACATGTGCAGTTACAAACCCATATTTTACCTGAATTAGCCATGCTTAACCATCCAGGACCATAGTGGCCGAGGATAAATGGTTCATCTTTAAAGGTTTTTCCAAAGATGCTCTTCGACCCAGTACCGTCGTGATTCATAAAGTCCCCACCTGAAAGACAGTTCAGTTTGATTTTAGAAGTTGTTGGTCACTTTTGCCTGAACTTAAAAGGACCCTGCAGGCAGCCTCCCAGGCATTTTGCTCTGACATATATGACCCTCCACTACGAAACCAGTCCAAAGTCACTTGGAAAATGAGCCTAGTCGTACTGAGATGGTACCAGGAGATAAAGGAAGACATATGATCACTCAAACTTCACAACACAGTGCAACAGACAGAAATACTGAAATTGACAGATAATTTGTCCCAACTTGCCAACCTCAGAGCGACTTACGACAGTTTTTTTGGGTGGAGGGTCATATATTGCAAGCAAAACACATTAGACATCAACATTTGAGCCAAAATCAGTAGTTGTCCCCTGCTAGCTAGCGCCACCTGTGATGAAGTGACCACACTGATATGAGCCTAATAGCCAGCTGACTTTTGGGTCCCTTTAATTGCACAGAAACTTTACTACAGGTCGGTCTTCCGAACTTCTCAACAGCTTGACAGAGATCCAACAAAGCAAAAGCCATAAAATATTGAAAAACATGCTTTCAACATTGCGAGTTCTACTTTTTTACATAAAATCACTTATCTTGTGCAGAAAAACCACTGACCTAGATTGATGGGTGAGATAGAATCACTTATCTTCTTTTAGCAGGCAATGATTTTATAAGTTACATGTTCCTGTGTGGAAAATTTACCTTGGATCATAAACTCCTTTATAATACGGTGGAATGTGCTGCCTTTGTAGGTCATCCCATGTGTTCCTGCTGCAATGGCTTGAAAGTTTTGAACTGTTTTGGGGGTAACTTCTCAACAGCTTGACAGAGATCCAACAAAGCAAAAGCCATAAAATATTGAAAAACATGCTTTCAACATTGCGAGTTCTACTTTTTTACGCAAAATAACTTATCTTGTGATGAAAAACCACTGACCTAGATTGATGGGTGAGATAGAATCACTTATCTTCTGCTGCAGAAAAACCACTTATCTTCTGCTTCTAGCAAGCAATGATTTTATAAATGTGCTCCTGTGTGGGAAAATTTACCTTGGATCATAAATTCCTTTATAATACGGTGGAATGTGCTGCCTTTGTAGGTCATCCCATGTGTTCCTGCTGCAATGGCTTGAAAGTTTTGAACTGTTTTGGGGGCAAGATCACCAAAAAGTCCAAAAACTATCCGGCCCAATGGTTCCCCTCCTAGACTAACATCAAAGTAGACTTTCTGAGTGACTATTGCTTTCAAACCATCATCGCTGGCTGCCTGAAAATAAAGTGGTACCTCTCTGTTATAGGGAGCCTACAGGCAGTCTCCTCAAAGACATTTTGTTGTGGTCATTACCAATTTGTTGGCATGATAATCTAACTCCAGTGTTCTAGCCAGGCCAGTTTCATAGGGCAGTACCACCCCGTGTTCAAAATTCAGAGGTCATTTTACCACCCTGTTCAAATTTTTACCACCCTGTTTAAAAATGTAAATTGCAATGCATTTTCTATTACACCACCCTGTTTGAATTTCACTGACTCCCACCCTGTTTGAAAATACAGGGCCTTAAAATCATAGGAAAATGCAGTCATCTCACCCTGTTTGGAAAAAGTTCTGGCTAGAACACTAAACTCTGATATGTATTTTAAGTACAACAACATTCAGTTTGAGCTAAAGTCAGTAGATTGTCAGTTGCTAGCGCCACCTGTGATGAAGTGACCACATTGATATAATAGCTAGCTGCCTGTAGGGTCCCTTTAAGAACACCTTCAGAACTGATGGGTGAAGTGTCCTGATTACAGAGGTCAAATTGAATAGAAAACTTGTCATTTTAGTTCCCGAAGCCACCGCTAGGGCTAGAAGGCTTCGGCTCTGGCTGCCATTTTGTTGCTGACGTCACTGTAACGGTCGATTTTCTGGTAAAATTTCATTCTCCTCCGGTCTACAAAACGGCGATTATTTTGACTTTTTGTTACAGATCTGCAACACATAGCAACTTTCTCATCAACAGAAACTTCCTCGGTGTTGCCATTTCACACGATTCGGCGTGTTCAATCACATTAGCACCCACGTGGTTACCGGCATTCCATTCTAAAAATAACCCGGGATGTCAACATAACGGTATCCGCGCATGCGCCCTGAGATCCGCGACAAATTTTTGTCGCGAAAATGGCAGCCAGAGCCGAAGCCTTCTAGCCCTAGCGGTGGCTTCGGGAACCAAAATGAAAACTTGTTAGGGACAGAACTTAGGTGTCCTTAAAGGAGAGGTGTCCTCCTGTTAGAAGTGTCCATTAATTTCACTGCACAACATTATTTGATAACATTTTTTGTCATTTCCCTGAAAATTCTGTGCCTAAATGGCCCCAGGGTAGGTGTCTGCATGGTCAGTTAATAATAACCTATGAAACAGTTAGGCCCACTCTTGGAGGAAGGAATAACTTCCTCCTCTTGGAGGAAGGAATAACTTCCTCCAAGGCCCACTGGCATTCCCAGAGACTGGTCAATACATCAGCTGGTTGATATCAGTGACTCAGCAACAACATAGAATCCCCAAGAATGCCATTGCATTGTCTTGCCACGTTCACTATTCAGCAATGGACTCAAGTGCCACGTTGAAATTTCCTCAGATGACCCAGACAACCACGCACAGCTTCCTGTAACTTCCTGTAACGTGTAAGGCATTGTATCAAGTAGGTCAATATGGTTAATTACACTGTAAACGAGGAAAATATATTGTCAAGATTTTAACCCCATAGGAATTTTTTTATCTTATTGCGCAGCTATTTATTCCCTCTCCTGCTAGAAATTTTCATGTTTATCGGTTTCTCAAGGCAGTGTCTCAATTATACCAAGGAACATAGCTACTGTTGCTGCCAACTGCAAGCAGGCAAGGCAAGGAGATTTATTATGATAAGCTAAGCTTCACATGGTCTGAAGAGAAAGGTCATTTTTTATTTTAGCATCTTGGCATGGTCCGTCCCCTGGTCAAGAACCATGGGATGAAATTGATGAGTTACTATGAGCTCCATTGTGGGGAGAGGCCAAAATATGCAATGAACTTAGCCAAGATGTCAACTAAAACTCTGTAGGCCTACATTGTATATGCCTCACAACACAGTGAAGTAGCAATTTTCGGTAGCCTAGTGCCTGACAACGTTGACGGTCCCAGGTGAACAACTCTAGTCCGCACCAAAACTGCACCCAATCCAACGAGACGTATGCAAAGTGATACTAGCATACTCTAGTCTACTCTGGTCTGCCGGCTGGATTCGACTTGTCGCTGGGGTCAAAAGCATCCCCATGCACCACTGGTGGCCATCAGTAAGGTTGAGGGGACTAAACCGAGGGTAAAAAGCCCTATCCAATCCAAGGACCAAACCTTCTATTCCTTAAATTCTACTCCGGGATTCTACTGTCTGTAACAAGTCCTGATATCGGCTACATCCTTTTTGCCGCCCTAAAATGTTACTGACAGGGGAGGCCAAAGCCTAGTATGATAAGACTGCAGTCCTTCGGGTTTTACCCTCAGTCTTTATGGTCCTAGCAGCGCGGCCCTCTGAACTTTCAAGCCGACCGACAGATCTAAATCACCGGCGGCGGCGGCCTCTTCTGATCTCAGGGCGGGAAAGCAATCCTTTTGGCGCCAAAATTCCATTGAAACATGACGAAGACGACAGAAACACTAATTATCAATAAATGTAAACCGGTGAACGGGAAATTGGACAACACTCACCGGAGATAATCCAATGGCAATGAGGATCACAATTTGGGAGAGGAGATCTGAAGCTGCCATCTTTCTATTGCGACTCCGAGTGCGTGAAAGAAAGAAAGAAAGTGACTCGACTGGGTTCCGGCCCAATCAATATAAGAGCACCTGGTGGTGGGGCGTAGAACCAGTCTGTTGCGCACTTTTCGAATGTTCCCATCATCAGCACAATATTATAAAGTCTCTTCGTCGAAAATCAACAAGAAATTATCCAGCTATAGGCCTATTAATCATCCACCGGTGATTTATGCATGTTTATACTTATTGCTTGGTGTTTATAGGCCTACCAACCTGCGTAAGTGCTGTCATTTTTCCTCCAAGGAGTAAATGATGTCGATCAGGTTTTGGTGGCATCGGGCCGGGGTTGTTGGGGGAAGTGAATGGGTGGGGCCATGTAAGGCGACTGCCACCCCTGAAGTCACCTTGTGAACCCTGTCGCCGCCAGCTGGGCTTGTCTCACCGCTGAAGTTATGCAGGTAGGCCGACGAGTGTGGTAGGGATGGTGGCAGGCGCGGATCCAAGGGGGGCACACCCGGCCCTTGTCCCCTCTATTTTGTGGAAAATCTTTAAAATTGACCAGGAAATTTCAAAATTTTGAAAAGATGTCAACATTTGACCGAGGTTTTCCACGATGTGCGCTGGCTATGCTCCCTCTTTCCCATGATTCTGGATCCGCTCCTGGTTAGCCACTTTGCAGCAAAAGATGACCTCCAGAACAACCACCCACCACACCATTAGGTCCTGCAATGAATTATCGGACGGATTTTCATGGTCATTTTTCCCTTCCCGAGAAAATTGGAACGAGCATGCGGTATGGTTGACCCCTGAGGGGGGAGCAGGTCATTTTTAAAGGGACCCTATAGGCAGCTGGCTATTAGGCTCATAGTTACGTCACTTCATCACATGTCTCATCGTGATCGCAGCATCGGCGAACCTCCGTCGGCACGGGTGCCTCGTCGTTCGGCACAAGGGTTCGGCAGTTTCGGAGGAGTTGTTGCAAATTATGCCGGAAATCGATGGGAGTATTATAATATCAAAATTCCTATGATGATGCCTGTATAGGGTCCCTTTAGACGTTTTTCAGCTCGGGGATTTCCGCGGTCAAATTCACAGATTTTTTTCTGAACGGAGGTCATTTGGACCCCCCGAACCCCCTGGCTATTAAATATAATGTATCACGGGTATTTTCGCGGGCCACGAAATTCATTGTTTACATTTTGTTTGTTTATGCCCAGGCTTTCTTTGTCTTATGAGTAATTTGTTGATGGCATACCCCTCTAGAAATTCTGTTGATTCCAAAAGTATTCATTTTGGTGGGTTGGCATGTCCCAAAAGCCCCAAATAACATAATGTAAACATCCATGTTTACAAACATTGAATGTAAACAATGAATCGTGATACATGTATATTATCTTTAACGCTGGCACACATGTTTTATTATAAATAGAAAATTAGAAAATCTAAGTGAAAAACATGTGTAGAAGTAGTGTCAATAAGAAAAAAAATTAAACATTGGTTGAAATTCTAATAATGTTGGCCTATTAGGCCTAGGCCTAGGCCTAGCCTAAATAGTAGGGCCTAAATAAATGAAACAATTTTATTTTCCTCAGAGCAGTGCACCTTTTCCAATTATTGTAAGTGAAAAATGGAAACCAGACTTTGTACGGTATTGGTAACGTCGTATTCGAATACAATTTTGGCCTCCACTGGGCCGGCCTAATCTATGACTATGTGGATCACACTCAGAATAGACTGGGCCCTCTCTTTGCCGGTCGGCCACGCCCACTCGCGGAACAGACAGTAGCGCCGTAGGAGTGGAGCGGCAACGATTAGAACCAATGTAGTGTCGGAACTTTGGATTCAATATACGCGATACAAGTCTATTACGATTGCGAAAATAAAGAAAATTTCAATTATCACATGATTCTGGATGATAGGCCAATTATTAAGGTGGTAATTTTAATTGTTGAAAATGATTACAGGTGCAATGTTTCTTATTTTGAAAAGAAGTTGTACGGTATTCCCCGCCTTCGATACGTAAATCTGGGAAACCCCCAGCAGCATGGCGGAATGTGTCTGCGTCGCCGGCTGAATCGATTCTTTTTGTGGCGTTTTGCAAAGTAATTTCCGTGTTTTTCTGCCCCGTTAGTAACAAGTCGTTTTGTGTGTGTTATATTCATGCAATTTAACATGTATATGCAGATTCTCTGTGCAGTTAGGTCCACTAGGTTGGCTAAAATGTGGCCTCATGCTGCACTTCACTTCTCTTTCAAATTCAAATTCTTTCCGAAGTGAAGTCATGAATATCATCTGATCATGTGCAGCCTACAATATCCTCACCACAGCTCACGCAAATTGCTCGCATCACGCAGTCTTGGTTCACGCTTTTGATTTTGTTGGCCTATCACCGGACGGACGGAGGGATGTTGACCATGTAATGTTTGAGACTGCTCCAGCTAGGCCTAAATTCACAGGTGTTTGTCCACAGAACCTCGTGTACATAAATGTACTGACCATATACAATTACTAAAGGAAGATTATTCAAACGGCGCACACATTTTCATCATCAAAGTACTCCATCCACGATCGGATTTTTTTCACACGAAATCGCTCATAGGCTAAAATGTGGCCTCATGCTGCACTTCACTTCTCTTTCAAATTCAAATTCAAATTCTTTCTAAAGGTGAAGTCATGAATATCATCTGATCATGTGTCTTTCTGAAGGTGAAGTCATGAATATCATCTGATCATGTGTAGCCTACAATATCCTCACCACAGCTCACCGTCACGCAAATTGCTCGCATCACGCAGTCTTGGTTCACGCTTTTGATTTTGTTGGCCTATCATCACTGACACTGTGGACGGATGGAGGGATGTTGACCATGTTTGAGACTGCTCCAGCTAAATTAGCTAGGCCTAGGCCTAGCTGCTTCAGCATCATGTTCAGTAGCCTATATGGATGCATTATTACCACTGGCAGTGAACCTTTATATTTATAGGCCTATAGTATTGATAGCACCAGTTGTGGCAGCTGAGCAGTGCCCCGATTCCTGCCATCTCGCACTGGCCAGTTTCCGAATTTGGAGGTGAAGTTTGTTGCTGTAGGCCCTATATTACGGGAACGAACTTCACCTCGAAATTCGGAACTGGCTTGTAGTTGTAGTTGTATGGTAGGCTATTTAGCTAGGCCTAGGCCTAGGCCTACATGTAGGCCAATGTGCAGGTGAGGTGGTCATCATCATGTTCTTAGCATAGCAGCCATAGAGGAGGCCCAGGCTTCCCTTTGGGCATTTGGATGGGATGGGTATTTCATCATTTGCCATCTCTACAAACCCATAAATTTAATATTCACAAGACTGCCTGCACCCATTGTTTTTTCAGGATTCTTGAATTGAACTGATTCTTCCACAGCTATGTATGGGATCTGCAAACAGATCCACCCGCCAACGGGTATAGAGCACAGTCTCTACTGCAACTTTTATTCCACTAAGGATAGAAACTTGGTTGTTGCTGGGGCTACACAGCTGTCTGTCTATCGACTCAACATTGAAAAAGAGGTGAGTGAGACTCCATCTCAGGAGTTTTCCTTGAATTCTTGTTAAGGGGGGTTTACACAATTCAACATGTTGAAAGCTGAAAGGTGTTGAACGTTGTTGAAACCTGTTGAACCGTCTAAACCCCCTTTCAACAGGTCTTTCAACAGCTTTCAACAAGTTGCCAAAATAGCTTCGTGTTCCTATTTCTGGCAACATGTTGAAAGACCATGTTGAAAGGAGGTTTAGACGGTTCAACATTCAACACCTTTCAACAGATGTTGAACCGTTTAAATCCCCCTTTAGGCTTTGATGTTCAATATTGTATTCATTCATGCTCATGACACTTCATGCACTAAGAAAAATGTGGTTAGGGCAAATACATGTATGAGATATTGACAATAAGATATCTTTTTTTCGAAGGGAACTGTCAAGAAAAATGAAGCTGGAACATCAGAGAAGGCCAAAAAGTCCAAGTTGGAATGTGTGGGCACATATTCCCTGTTTGGAAATATTTCATCTATGCAGTCAGTCAGATTGGCAGGAACATCAAGAGATGCTATTCTGATGAGCTTCAAGGATGCAAAGGTTTGTTCTTATGGAAAAGGACTTTACACTTCAACCCTTTGACAAGAAGGCCTAAGTGGGCTACAGATGCATTAAACAGTAAGAAGGAAGAGTAATTCTACGTGCTAGCATAGTTTGATGACTTTTCAAATTCTGTAAGAAAACATTATATTTCTTGTTTCCGTCCCCATTTTAGCTTGCCCTTGTTGAATATGATCCTGGTACTCATGATCTGAAGACGTCATCTCTTCACTATTTTGAGGAGGAATTTGTTGTAAGTACATGTACATGTATGGAATCTGGACTGTCAAAAAGTACAGAGGTGAAGAGCTAGGAATATTATCCCATATGGCCCGGATTCGAACTCGGACCTGCCGAGTGGTATATACCACTCGGCTATCCAGGTCCAGGGTTTCCGCCAGAGGGGGGGCTGGGGGGGGGGCTCAGGCCCCTCCTCAAGTTCATCAAGGGGGCTGAGCCCCCCCCCCTCAACTTTGCAGAGTAGTGATTTAAAATTTCCAATGGCAGTGTGCTCGTGCCGGGAAAAGGCCGTTCATGTCGCTGGAAGTGCTTGGAAATCACGTATTTTCAGGTTCAAAATCGCAAAATTTTTTTGGTCGAGCGGGCCCGCTTTGCGGGCCTGGGCGCCTTCAGCGCCCCCCTCGCAATATTTCCTGGCGGAAACCCTGAGCTCCTCAAAAAAAGTCTGGAATGGTAGATGATCTGGAACTTTCAGAATAAGAACTGAGAGTGTCCCTCCTCACAGGCTTTCCATCCTGCATTAAAGCGTACAATTAGTCTGAAAAAGTATGATTTATTTACAGAAAGGATATTGCCAGCACGTCAATCTCCCTCAAGTTCGCGTCGATCCCGACAACCGCTGTGCCGTTATGTTGATTTATGGTAGCCATCTTGTTGTTCTACCGTTCCGTCGAGAGGGGTTTGTTGATGATGATGGCAAAGTTGGAGTAGGGTATGAAATGATTTTTCTTCTCTGAACACTTATCAGAAAATAAAAAATAATATACTTAAACAAAATAGTGCCAAAATCATGCATGTACGATCTATTTTTAGGTCATTTTAGTTCCTGCAGCCAACCCCAGGGCCCATATTTTCAAAGCTGTTTTATCCGAAAATGCATTTTAGCGTTAAAACTGCTTTGAAAATATGGGCCCGGAGTCTGTCACTGTGACAAGACAAGCCAACAGGAAGTTAGACATGCCCCTACTTTGCTCTAGCTAAAACGCTTTTTAAGGGAGATTTAAAATATGTTTTAGCGTTAAAACCCTTTGGAAAATATGAAAGTAAAAATGTGTTTTCGTCGGAGCGTTCTAAAACTAAAACAACATCAATATTTTTCCTAAAAAATCTGGGCACTGAAAGAGTGAATGCAGATTTTACAGATGTCCTGATTTTAGTTCTCTAAAAATTCCACCTGTTACAACTGCTCATTATGAAGTTCTTTCCACTTTCTTCATTTGCAGTAAGTCACCTGTCTTAGCCTCCTACACCATTGATCTAAAGCACTTGGATGAAAAGGTTGCCAATATCATCGACTTCCAATTCCTTCATGGGTACTTTGAGCCGACTCTCCTTATCCTGTGTGAACCCCTCAGGACATGGTCAGGGTAAGTTTTCAGTTATATCCATTGTTGGAAATGCTGTTGGTGACTGTGCAAGTTCCCTGTTGCCGCTTCAGTGTTGGACAAATATGACCCAGCACAGCAAAATGAGTCTGAAGTCGGACAAATGTGACCCGGCACAGCAAAATGAGTCTGAAGTCGCACACAAGAAGACCGAAGGTGGAATCAGACAGCAACCACAGAAATTGACGAAGTCAAATTTCACAATGAGCAGACAATCCTGAAATCAGCGAACCGTTGGTGTCACCTTGGACTTGTTGGGTCTTCTTATGTGCGCATTCCGCCTCATTTTGTCGTGCCGGGTCACAAATATGGGCTCTTGAAGAATCGGAGGTATGTGTCATTAATCTTAAACTCTTTGGTGATTGCTTATGATGTCATCATTTTGCAGGCGTATTGCTGTTCGACAAGATACCTGTAGCATAGTTGCCATCTCTCTGAATATCCAAGAGAAAGTGCACCCTGTTATCTGGTCACTTGGACATCTTCCATACGATTGTCTGCAAGTACAGGCTGTGCCAAAACCAATTGGTATGTATAAAAATATGCAACATCTACCTTTGTCTTCACTATTCCAGAGGTATTGAAACTGTAGCCTTTGCAGTTTGCTGGTTTGAGGTGTCTGTCCCAACTCTGGAGGGCTAGTGGTCCAGTTATTTTGTGCTCTCTACAACTAATAACATAGATGTGTGATATAATGGGGAGCCTAGCTACGATAGAGGGCAGCACACCGAAGCCAGGTCCTATACAATGGATGCCTTTTGTGGGGGAAATTGACCAGGACCGGGATGTCAGTTTCTGCCACTAGTGACACCTATTGAGGAAGTCGGCTATAAGGGACGGATTCATAATCTTATTTCAGGAGGTGTCTTGATCTTTGCCTCGAACTCTTGCCTGTATCTCAACCAGAGTTTCCCACCCATGGGAGTGTCACTGAACAGTTTGGCTGACGTCAGTACAACCTTTCCCCTCAGTAAGTACATGTATGAAAAGTAGTAATGATATAAAGCTTCTATATAGCGCTTTCCACTGTACTGGTAACTCAGTGTCAAAGGGATTTCACATCATTACCCCAGTCTGTCCAGAAACATCTCTGGGGAACTCAAGAAGCAGCTCATTTATGATGTAGTGGATCACTTGATCCTTTCAGGCCAATAGGAGCAGTCAGCCGCGCCTATTGCCAAAAGATGGCAACAAAGTTCTAGCGGACAGTACACAGGAAAATCCACGTGATTGGTGCTCGATGAAGAATGAATGGGTCGGCTATATGCATTGAATTGGGCCGTAGTGGCACCTATTAGTCAACTCCTATTGAGAATACGGAGTGGCAACTTGGCTGGGACTCGTGGTCCGATGCTGAACCACTCTGCCACCATATTTCCCTATAAAGTACAGTCTTTCAAATAAGTAAATGGACAGCGTGTTTTTCAAATATCGTCGAGATAAAACAAGATAATTGGATGCGGTTTTCAACATAGTGTGGTATAGTTACTTAGTCATATATCTCATGTATTTGGGTCAACCTAATTTTAACCCTTTGTTATGTAACAGGCAATTTAAAAAAGGTCCAGAAATCAACTTTTTTATTTCAAGTTTTTTTCAGCAGAATTCAAAGTGTTGTGATGAGGTGATTGAAAATAAGAGTTTTTGTGCAAAAAAATATTGAAAATGTTTTTCCGTTTTCGTAATATCTCAAAATATCAAAATTTGAGATTTTTGAAATTTTGATATATTCGATCATTTTTAAAAGTCATTTGGTAGCATTCATTCCCTCGTGATAATTTATGCAATTTTTGAATCCTTTTTTTCACTTAAATGTCATGATATTCAGCCTCTTTATTCAGCCTCCAGATTTCACATAATATTTTCTGCTGATTCGGTGATGGAAACACGTGGAAAATTTCGTAGCCATCTTGTTATCATGTCTGGCAGCGAATAACAGCAAAACAATATTCAATATCTCAAAATATCAAAAATCTCAAATTTTGATATTTTGAGATATCACGAAAAAGACAGCAGATTTCACCGATTTTTTTGGCAAAGAGTCTTTCATGTCAATCACCTGATCATATCAGTGCCAAATCTGTTGAAAAAAATTAGAAATAAAAAAGTTAATTTCTGGACCTTTTTTAAATAGCCTGTTACATAACAAAGGCTTAAAATTAGGTTGACCCAAATACATGAGATACATGACCAAGTAAGTATACCACACTATGTTGAAAACCGCATCCAATTATCTTGTTTTATCTCGACGATATTTGAAAAACACGCTGTCCATTTACTTATTTGAAAGACTGTACATGTGCTTCAACTTCTGTACATCATTTGCCACAAGAACTTACATGTACTTCAATAACTCCACCATATTTTCTTACCTGTAGAAGCACAAGAAGGAGCAAAGATATCTCTGGATGGAGCGCATGCTTGTTTCCTGGGATATGACACACTTTGCCTGTCTTTGAAAGGTGGTGAACTGTAAGTATTGTCAACACTTTCATCAGAACTTCTGTCTTTAGACCTGCAAGTTGTTCCGTGAATAAATTTTGACAATTGGATTGAGCCATCATCACTTCAGCTTAATTTCCTCTTTGATTACTCCATAAGGTACATCTTGACCCTCCTGGTTGATGGGATGAGAAGCGTTAGGAATTTCAACTTCGACAAAGCTGCGGCCAGTGTGCTGACTACTTGTGTAAGTGTTGTAGATATTGTGCTGAAAGTTTAACTGGTGCTGATGTAACAGTTGAATATAAAATGTTTGAGTTCTTGTGTAGTGGTATTCAGGTTTACAGCTCGCTCTGCCACTAACCTCTGGTTTGCTCTATAAAATCCCTTCCCAGAAAAGGTATAGCAGAGATGCTGTTAACGATAAGCTTTTCCGGGGTTCTCTACTACAGGTGCTTCTGTGTTGGCACCAGGGATTTCAAAAGTGTACAGACTCTAACATGGTCTATTGTCTTTCAGATATGTCAATGTGATGAAGGCTATCTCTTCCTGGGCTCTAGACTTGGGAATTCGCTTCTTTTGAAGTATACAGAGAAGACTGCGCCACCTGTCAACCTTCCTGATCTGGAAGGCACTGTTGTAAGGAAGACACAGGTGGGTTCATTGGTTTATTCATGCTGAAACAGCCCAGCAGGGGCTGATCCAGGTTTTGGGAAATGAGGGGCACCCTGTGCTACTAGACATTGAAATCTGCGGTGACTTTCAAAGATTTGCTCCAAATTCCAGAATTTCACGTTCGATTTTACAGATTTGTTGGCAAAAGGGGGATCTGCGCCTGCCCAGTAACTCACAGGTGCCAGATGTCGATGTTTCAACTGTGCCATATAGTCAAGTACCATAGTTCTAGTCAAAGATGCCTTGTACACTGGATCTTGGGGGGCCACGGTGGTGTAGTGGTTCGGGTGTCCGACTAGCGGTCAGAGGGTCGCGGGTTCGAATCCTACTGGGCGTGAGACTTGTGCAAGTCTTTTTGCCTCACTGGCCTCTCTCCACCCAGGTGTATAAATGGGTACCGGTCGGAAATGCTCAGATTGTAGTGCTGAATGAGCTTTAACTTAAAAAAAAATCTTTTGTCTCTTCAGGATGGTCCCCCAAAGAAGAAAACAAGGTTGGATAACATGGGTGATTGGATGGGTAAGTTTAAAATCGAAGATCGGTTCAAGCTGTGCATTGTCAACTTACGATTATGAACCATTTCAAAGCACTAACATCGGAATGCCCCAGAAATTTGACTAGCTTAGTGAACTCATGAGGTCTGGCTGACAAGAAAATTCATCAGTGCTTTCAATTTCTCACTTGCAGCATCAGACGTGTCGGCCATCGATGACCTGGACGAACTTGAAGTGTACGGCAGTGAGGAGAAGACGGGAACACAGTTGTCTTCATACTCATTTGAGGTAAGAATCATTTTCGTTTTTTAAGTGTTGGTCATTTAATGTTATGTCCGTAGTGGCATATCAAGGCCTACGGCCACTTTACCCTTTGACTACAGTGCACTCCCTGGATGGAGCGAGGGTAGGAGCAACTGGGACATTTGTCAGGGCAAGATAAAGTACATGTATGTGGTGTTCAATTGTTTTGCTGAATAATGTTTGGGATTCTCTTCCCTGATTTGATCCTTAAAGGGGCTGTTCGTTTTCATCAATTGAGGAGCCCCTTTTGCTGATAGTGATATTGTCACATAGTGTTTTTCCTCATCGTGCCATTCTTCAACACAATATTTCTGTCCAAAGTATTACATAATTCCTCATATCGTATTAAAATAATCCATCTGTTCTGTTATGATACATGCCGTCGGTGATCATAATGATGTCTTTCTGGCTATTTCTTTCGTAAATATCGTGTAGTATCATATCTGTATTGCATATCACTTCCATTTTAATTTCCTTGGTAAAACTTCCTGTACAACAGTGGCTTGTCCATAGCACCAAAATCCAAGTCTCCCGGTTCAGAGCACCACGCCCCCACCAAAGCTAGGATGTGAGCATTAAGACAGAATCGACTCCATGATGTGCTTGGCTGGGCATTCCACAGACATGATCACATGTATGTAGAGCAGCGGTCACAAAAACTTTTCCTGAGAATACAACTAACAGTGCTTCCATTCATTTGTACTAAATATTTCTCTCCCAACTGTACATAACATCACAATTCTCTATTCGTTTTCAGATACACGTAGTTTCTTGATTCCTGATGACCCAGTATTCATAACTTTCTTCTGATTGCAGATACATGTAATCAAATAAAACTTGTGGATGTTATTGCCTGGTTGATGCACTAGTTTCTGAATATTGCAAAAGTCTGGCATATTCATAATACATGTACCTCTGTATATACAATGTACGCGGAAATATTTGTGTATACGATAGATAGAGATTAGTGTTTCTTCCAGAAATTTGAAAGGGCAGGGTTTGGGAAATAAGCTAAGAAAAGGGCAGGGTGAACTGAAACAGGACAAGGTTAGGGCCTCTGTCGTAGAGAAATGCTTTAGCTGTTCTGAAAAAAGGCAGGGAGCACTTTTAGAGGAGCCGCAGGTGCTGTATCGTTCAATTTTCATCTTGGGAAACACTTGAACAGAAGTTTTGTATAAACGAGTCCTCATCATTAGTCGTCTGCCCGATGACTTGTGGTGGGTTGACCTTTTTAGTTCGTGATGATGATACCAGGTGGCAGCATTGATATTTCAATGGGGAATTGTGCCTGATGGATTGGTGTCTGTAAATTAAATGGGAATGTAGGATATATTGAAGCCGGAGATTACCGAGCTTGTCTGATCTCGCTCTTCCATTTGTGACTAACAATAGCATTGCTGAGCTCATTTACATTTATTGACAAATTGGCTGCCGTATATTGTAGTTCATCAAAGGTGTGCAATGGATCAACTTAAGATAGGATGGTTGTGGGCAAAATAAAGGAAACGGCGGAAAAGGTGTTTTCTGCCACATTTGCCATAAATGCAAAGCATGAAATTGTGAAACATAAAAGAAATTTGATAAGAAATGTTACAAAAGAAATGAGATGGGGAAATGGCAAAGGTACATCACTGATGCTCAGATGGAAGCTTTGCTGGAGTATAACATGACATGTTTCTTATCTACTGATAATAGTGGTAGTTTCATGTGTAAATCCTGACTCGGTTATCTTTCAGTAAGATATCTTAAGAATGAGGAACTGGCGGAAGTTTTTCAAAAGGCAGCGCTCATGGACAAATCAATGTTGACACTAGTCCAAGAGCCAGGGGCCATTTATTTACCGGAAATGACCAGTTTTCGACCAAAAAGGGTTTAAAAAATCCACACCCACCACTGCCCAACTTCCAGCACCCCATTTTCGAATGTCCCAAGGTAGGCCCTTTCCAGAAATACCCATCAGAGAACTGGTCATTTCTGGTAAATAAATGGCCCCTGGCTCTTGGACTACTAGCGTATGGGTGATGGGCAACGTCATGTTTGACGCCATGCTTTGTGGAAGACGCTATAATGACATCATGCTGATGACGTTTCATATCAGAGAGGCATTATATTACGTCGTTCAACAATCAATTTATCGGCTGAGGGGAGCACCTCTTGTGTCAACTCTGACTTGTACGTCAGCCCTGCCACGCGGCTCGCCAGTTTCTCGTTTTTCCCTTGGCTGACTTTTGGTTGTCTATAGCCTTTCATCTACCTCGGTCACTGATGGTCACTTCAGACAATCACTACCTTGAGATGGGTAATTGAGCTTAAGTGACAGATTGCTTCCTGTCCACTTACAGTGATGGTTATTAATTACTGATTGTAAGAGGCCCAGAAACTGATCGCGATTGGCTTCTCTGGGTCGTGCCACACCACTTTCATGGTGGACTATCCCGACTCAGTCAAGTTTTTGACCCTACAGTACTGGTACTCTGTATTGTATTGTATTTGCGTGTTTCCATTAGGGCCAATGAAATAGAAATCGGGTTTCTAAGGTGAAAGACATTGCTTCCTACCAGAATCGAACCCACGGACCCTCGCATGAGGCATCAATCGCCAGCACTAAGGGGCAGCACGCCTTAAACCACTAGGCCAAATCCCCATCTTCAAAAAAAGATGGTTCAATGGCCCATGTTTAAACGAGGCGTCCATCAGTACCCTGCGAGTAGTCCAAACAATCTCCGAACCCAAACAGTTTTATGTTATGCGAGGGGTCACAAATAAAGGAGATACAAGTAAAGGACCATTAGGGCCAAAGCCATAGCATTATTATTGGTCCTGGTATATATTGGCCCGTATTTTAGAATGCTCCTCAATGTAAAGGAGTTCCTCATGGCTATTGTTCTGTTGAGAACAGTAGCCTTGAGGAACTCCTTTACGTTGAGGAGCATTCTAAATTACGGGTCATTAAGTACAGAGGAGGCCAGGGATCTTTTAAGGCGCGTCTACACGATCATACATTTGTTCAAAACATTATCATACATTTGTATGATGATGTCCAAGCTTGTGTGTCGATTTCTGTCTTGTGACAATGCAGCTAAAATTTTGAACATCATCATACATTGTTTTACATGTTGGTTGCTGTTCAAGTTTGTTGGGAAAACAGCCTACACAATCAAATATCTGTCCATGAACATCATCATACAAATGTATGATGATTTTTTGAACAAATGTATGATCGTGTAGACAGGCCTTTACTTGCCTTTGCAAAGAAACCAGGTACAAGGCACCATGGCTTACTGTCCTGTGCAGTGGACGTGAAAAGAGCCAGGGATGATATCCCATATGACCCGGGGTGGATTCAAAGGTATCTGGTACTTTGTCTTCGTATAGAATCTGTCAGCAGTTGTCTACAGGGGTGGATCAAGGATTCTGGTAAAGAGGGCAAAGAAGGCCACTGGCGGACCGATGAAGGCGAGCGCCAAAGTCGCGAAGGCACGGCGAGGTTCTGGGGGCTGTCTAGAAGGCCATTGGTGCGATTTCCCAGCATCTGAGGGACAAATTACAAGGCAATTCTGTGGCACATTGAAAAAGGGCAGTTTTTCCAACGTTGGTCAACGAAAAATAGGGGGGTGGGCCTCTCCTGAATCTGTGCCTGATCTGCGTAGACTACCGTATTTTTCGGACTATAAGGCGCGGCTTTTTTTCATGAAGAAGTGTCTAAAATTGGGGGTTTGCCTTATAGGGGGTGCGCCTTAGGCCAAAAAAAATAAAGTATTTGTTTCTTGTCCGCGCCCGCGTCATTCCCAGACCCAAATTTTTTTTCTTCACCAATTTCAAATTTTCCCACTTTGCTTACGCAGCACCTTCTATAAAATGCACAGAAATGTTTCATCACTTGAAATCATCTTTATTTTTCATGAAATCTGTGCTTTAAACATGTAGAGAGATAGTTGGCTGGTGGTATTTCCCCCCATTTATTAAGAAAACGGAAAAAAAAATTATTTGAAAATAAAAAAAAAATTCGCATGCCCGCATCAATTTTCGCTGAGTTGCTGGACAAGAAACAGACAATATTTTTTTTGTGGCCTTATCTGCAGATAGAGTCCGAAAATTTGATCAGGAAGTGTCACAACAAGCTAATTAGCTTGTCACAACAAGCTAATTAATCATACAACCAGGTCAGTTTGATGCA
>NMRB01001561.1:8140-32398 GCA_002633025.1 Notospermus geniculatus | reverse complement strand
TGGTTCACCTGATGACTGCGTCTTATAGGGAGGTGCGTCTTATAGGGCAGTGCGTCTTATGTATGGATTTCGTCAAGGGTTTAGGGTGAAATTAGGGGGTGCGCCTTATAGTCAGGTGCGCCCTATAGTCGCGAAAATACGGTACTGTAGCATAACACAGAATTTTGTCACTTTTGTAGCCTCATCATTGAAAACAGAGCTACATTAGTAACCCTAATGCATCTCATTGAGTTCGTCCAGTGTCTGGCGGAAGTTGGAATGTGAATAGGATTTAACGTTTGACGTACATCATATCTTATCTACCTTAGAGGAATATCCTGAGGTAAATCCCAAAGGGAGAAAACGTGATATTAATACCGACTGACTGGTGTTAATCCCGCCATGTGCTGTAGGGAGAAATGACGAGTGCTCCAGAGAAGATCAAAGATGAGGCGAAGGTGGCCATTAGTCTCATCAGGCGTGTCATGTTCTCACAGGAAAATATGTTTGACGGGCGTTTGAGAGTGACCTATCCTCTGCCTGAGCTATTTTGGGCTTTGAATAGGAAAAAGTACATGTACTACCTACTCGTTTAGGTGTGTCACAACGTCCTACTACAACCTACTTGTTCAGAAATAACGAGGTTTAGCACCTTTCCGACTCCAACAACCAGAACGAATTGCAGTCCGCTGTAGACATCCTTGATAAAAACAATTTGATAGACGTTTGCAAATCGTAAAATGCCATAACTTTGTGGCAGAATAATTTTGACTCGTAATCGGAAGTGCACATAAATAGCAAATACCGTATTATAGTCATGTTTCAAGTCGTAACGACTAGGATTATACGACCTCAATATTCGTTATTTATCCGCACTTCCGATTTATAAGGCCAAATTTTTCTGCCTTCAATTTATGGTGTTTGACGAATTGAAAATGTCTGTCAAATTGTTTTTATCAAGGAAGTCCATAGTTGGCAACAATTCATTGTCGTAGTTGAAGTCGGAGTCGGAAAGGTGCTAAACCTCGCTAATGTCCTACTACAATGTACTTGTTCAGAAATGTCGCAACGTCCTACGAAGCGTCACTCTGGAATACGGGGACTCTCCCATTATACATTCAGCTGATTGCCCGTTATAGAAAAAGTTGACATTGCCTGATGAGGCATAAGTAATAAAATCAGGTCTGATGATTTGTGTCATGTGATTGCAAGACGGCAGCGCTCGGTGGACGTTTTTTTACAAGACAACGGTTACAGACCGTGGCAGACACTTACCGGCACTTTGCGGCGATCTGTGCCCCTTTTGCTCATCGTAATGCAATCTGGTCTGAAATAACTGATGTAATTCAAGGAATGGGGAACCCACCCAGTGGTATACCCTGAGAGGTCGGCGCTGCGAGCGGTTGTACCGAAACAACGTCATTGACGTCATCTTAGGTGTTGACGTTGCATCATGAAAAAATTACCTGTACATTTTTCTACAGAAAAATGACACAAAAGATGTTGCTTTTATCGCCATCGTATCTCTTCATTTTAAGAAAAAAAGGGAGTGAGATTAAAAGAAAATTTCATCTGCTACACGATTATGTAAGTTTTACTGTCGGGCGACCGACACAAATGGTTTATTTTCATGCCAGAAATAAATGGAAATATCGTTAGGAAAACGAGACTTTGGTACAACACAGCGCCACGTCGTGACGTTTTCGCAGGTTCCCCATTGCACCTTGTTTTGGTCATAATTCAGCTTTTCTTGGTCATATTTGTCCTGGTTGGCGGACACTCAGTCGTCCTCCATGAAAATTGGTTGAAAACGTCCATGATTGAGCCTGACAATTTGGTACTAGTCACGTCAACAAACTGATTTGATTTAATTGAAGGTTGTTCGGGCTTCTTGAAAATTTGATTAAGCGAGTCAGTCAGAACTGTAGGTGTCTAATCTTGGGTGCGTTTCAGCGTAAGTTTGTCGAGGGTCTAATACAGTTGTCTCTAGTTTAATGTCACAATACTTTGGTTATTCTGAGTGAACTAGTGTGAACCCTAACCCTTTGGGGTCACAGGATTCTTCCTTCATTAGTTGTGATAATGTTTGAAAGGTAGCAGGTTGTTGACCTCGTTGGATGTTTTGGTGGTCTCTGTCCTTCATTGAGTATCACAACTTCTTCACCACGTGATGCAGTGTTTCCTCCAGAGGGGGACAGGGGGTATCCCCCCTTGAAGAGCCGAAATTTGTGTTTTTGACCAAGAATTTTGTCAGATTTTCTCTTTATCCTCCCCTTAAAAAATTTCCTGGCAGAAACATTGCGTGAGAGTTTTCTCAGGCGAGTTGGCTCTCAATAGAAGCATCCCAAATTGACAGATAAAAAAATCTTTAGTTTAGCATCACCTCCTGCCTCAAATTTTCTTGCCGCCTGAAAAATTAAAAAAAAAAAATTTTTTTCATTTTTTTCCTCCTAGTTTTACCATTTTAGCACAAGCTCTGATGTTCCTCAGTAGGGCCATGCAGGCCTTTCCGTTTAAGGCGTGCTAAAGCACCTGCACACCATCACACGCCTAAAATCTAATCGAGGTGCGCCAAAAAACGCACCTCTTGTACTTAATGCAATTTGAATTTTGCACGCCTTGCATGCAGGTTAAGGACAGAGAGTGACCAGTGTTAAGCTAGGGATAGATAGGCTGGGTTACAACCCTCCACCAAGTGTGACTGATACAGTGATAAGACATTCAATGACAAGTGATAACAAACAAAACGTGGAAAAATGTAGCATATTATTTAGGTGGAAGAATTGTTGGATGAAAAAAAGCACGCCTAGGGGTAAAAGTGAGAGTTGAGAGGTGCTTTTTTTGGCACCCCTGTGTTTTTTACAGGAAAAGGCCTGAACCATGACTTGTATTATTAGTACTGTTTGAAATAAAAACCTATTCTTAAAGGTTTCTAATGGTTTGTTCCTAATGGTTTGTATGGAAGTTGCTTGTATGGAAGCTACAAAGCTTCAAATCTCTTTCAATGATCATATTTCAGTATGAAAAATAAAAATTAAAAATTTAAAAAAAACTCCCTCCTCACTTTTTACAAGTATGACTGATGCTGAACTAAAGATTATTTTTATATGGCCTAACCTCAGTCTGAAACTGAATGACTTGACACAGACAACCCACAATAGTGACTTCGAAGACGTCAACCATAGATGAATCGTGGATTGTGTCAGATCACCTGGTTTCAGATCGAGGTTCTGGTTGAGATTTCGGTGGAAGTGCACTGATCATGCTAATTCGAGAATCGTCTATTGGCAATTAACCTTTGTTGGTTTCCTTTTGGAGTTACGCTGAGATAAATGACACAAATAACTGTCCATATTCTCTCGATTTGGCCAAAGAGAGTCCAATTTATGGGAGAAAAAGTCCCCGCCAGAAGCTTTTTCAAACAGAGAAAATCGCGATTCGTTGGCCCCGGCCTGGGCGCCATGTTGTCATTGAGACATCCAGTTAAGTTCAGAACCTCATACACGCTACAGGCAGAACGAAAGTAGTGTAAATGTACGTACAGTGGGAGTTGTAAAGTATGCATGGGGACAAGGTTTGTTCAGGCTAAATTAAAATAAAACCTCGCAAACAGGCATGGAAATCGACATACGCTCTACCTGCACATATTCGGGAGTGACCATTTAGGAACATGGGTGTTCCGACGAATATGTTTGGGAGTCACCCTGATCAGGTTAGCGCCAAGGCCAACGCACTAACCATTAGGCCGTAAAGGAAATCCTCCATAGGCCGGCAGGTTAAGCCATGCCATAGCTGTAAAGCCTCGGTTATGTCGCCCTACGCTGTGATAGAAATAGCGTCAACTAGTTGCAACTGTAAACTTATGTCGCCACCGACTAGAAAAATACCGATCGGTCGCAACTACCTGGAACTAGTTTATCGCCGTCTTTTGAGTGCTTATGTCGACACAGATTTCTTTTGATTTTAAGTAAGTTGAACTTGTGCGACTTTCAGGATCTGGATATTTTTAGTTTGCAACTAGTTGGCAACCAGTTACTCGCTGACGCCCGAGGGCTTATGTCACCTTGTAGTTGTGACTAATTAGTTCCAACTACGCGCCGATTATCAGTTGCCAACTAGTTCTGACTGTACGTAAGGGCGACATAAGCGAGGCTTTAGGGGATCAATGGAAAATTCCCACAAAAAGCCGCGCCTTAAGCCACTAATAGCCTGGTGTCACTCTGAATGAAGAACTTAAAGGAGCATGGTATTGGATCTCAAATGCCTTATTTGATTGCCGACATAGAGGAAGCCACCTAGCGGCAGTAATACAAACAACAAAAATGTATTACAAAATGTACGGAGTAAATCGGGTCAGTTCGCCAAGAATGTAGTTAGTCCCTGGATTGGAGAGTGGCGCGGTGGCGCCAGCTGTCGAGAAAAAGTGCATGGCAATACCGTGGTCCTTCAAGGTACCAGGAGGTGTTAAATCCTTCCTCTTATGCAGTCAAAGTGAAAAGTCGTTCCTGTCGATTACGATGGTGTCACGTGATCGTATCAGACTTCTAAGTGTCTCTTTCCCTTATTACCAATAGTTATGCAGGAAGATTACCCGTCTGACGGATAATCTGCCATCATAAGGGCTAATTCCAGACTGACAGTGTCGCAGGCAATTTAAGGAGGTGTGCTCCTCAATCTTCAGGTTGACACTGCCAGCCATATTACTGACACTTCTTCACTTGGCAGGACATCTGACCATTAGGCCAAAGAGAGTATTTTCTGTTCATTGTCCAACACAATCTTAAAAAGAACTGCAGAGTGCGCGTTACGGTTCATACATCTAGTGTTTCTTCTAGAAATTTGAAAGGGCAGGGTTTTTGAAATAAGCAAAGAAAAGGGCAGGGTGAATTGAGAAAAAGGGCAGGGTTTGCACCCTTCTGTAATAGAAAATGCATTTTAGCTGTTCTGAAAAAAGGCAGGGACCACTTTTTGAGGGGCAAGTAGGGGTTTAGTTAGAGTGAGTTTGGAAGTCAAAATACTTCTGAATTTTAGGCTGAAGTCATAACCAAAAAACAGCACAAAAACGACACACAGTATACAATAAACCGGAAAGTCGTCTCTGAATATTTCACAAATTTTCGACCCCGATGTAGAAGAGATCCCAGAGGTGAATGAGTTAGGCTGAAGTCAAGTACATGTACATGTACTTCCAAACAATTTTAAACTTCTAATGTATTTAAGCTTATGAGGTACATTTGGACTTCCAAGGAAAGTCCCAATACTTCCTGATTTTGGGGTTAAGGAAGTCATGTATTCCTGTCCAAAAATGTTAACTGAACCCCTGGGCAAGGTGCTGCACCCTTCTATTTTGATCTGTGGAAGAAACATAGCCGAATCTCTTCTTACTAAGGTGAGGCTTCGTAGGAGGTTTACCGCTTACATCTGACATTTCTCCTACGGATTTTCTCATCTTCTTTGCAGAAATTCATGGATAGGCAAACATACTTTTATCATCACTGAGTTGACGTCGTACCAAATAAGCTCTTTCATTCTGATTGAGTCATCATCAAAAATCTTTTCATATCTAATCCTCTTATATTGAGGAATTTTCCGATGCGTCTTTGGGTCACTGGAGCAAGCCATTAGATGGCAACCCATTGGTATGCAACCAGGAAGACTGAAATTTGCCCGTATCTTTGATTGATGAAGTTCTGATAGCGCATTTCTAGCTGGAATGGGCCATTATTCAGTGATAGATTGTTATGGTATCTTCAATATTGTTTGATTTTACTTCGCTGTTGATTGATTTCCGAAGGTTATGCCCTTGATTTAGTAACTGTTGATCAATCATCAATGGTGAGTGAGGAGTACGACAAAGTTTACCAAGGATTCTTACTCCAACAAAAAGTGAATCATCGTCATCTGGGCGTTTGTGAAAACTGACTGTTATGGGTGCCCAGGGTTAAATCAAGGATTTCAGATGGGCATGGCGCAAACTTTGTAAAAAGGGCACTTCAACCAAGAAAAGGGCACTTTTCATATGCGACATTTCTACTAATGGAATTTGAGAAGCTTGTCAGTTAAAAAGGTCTCTGTAACTCCAGTCAACAGCCAATTTTAAGCCACTTTCTAGGGTGATACATGTATGACCCAAAGGGACCACGTGACAGAGGGGCTGGGGGTACTAAAACCTTTAAAAAAATTTTTTTAGGGGCACGGCGCCCTAGGGGGTTAAAAAGGGCACAGCAGCACCCCATTTTAGCGGCAAGGTGCAGCGCCTCTCTAAAATGGCGTAGATATTACCCTGGGGTGCCATATTAGATACATTTTAACCATTGTGCTACCATGATTTACATGTCCATGACGTTGTGAATGTGATGCTGCCATGGCGTCACATACAATGCACTAGCGTCTTGTAATATGCATTATGTGATGTCATGATGACGTCATATGACACAATGTTTGGAATTGAAGTAGTTTTAAACCCAGTAGTCTTGATCGTTAGTTGTGGTGTTGATATTTTTGGTGACTGGGAGGGGAATGTGGATGGTAGTCAGCTGCCCTGCATTCAGAGAGACTTTAGTGAAAAGTCTCTCTGAATGCAGGGCAGCTGACAGGGATCTGTGGTTATAAGTATTTATTAGCAAATGCAGATTTGTACGGAAATGGAAGGGCTGGGGAGATATTCATCCTGTGACTAAACGTTTTCAGCGAAAAAAAATAAACAGAGAAACAGACACGTGAAAAAAAATTCCTATCGCAAGGCTCGAACCCGGCGCCCCGGATTAAGAGCCGGACGCTCTACCGATACGCCAGCCGGCCACGTCATGACGGTGGCTGCTCAATAAATGTTTATAAACATATCCCAGCTACTCAACATATTTTTATGTTAATTAGAAATGACGTTACAAATCAGAATAATCTTCCAAAAATCGCATTTTACAACATCCACAGAGCAAGTCCCCAGCAAATCTGTCAGCGTATCGCTACATAATGTACCCATCTACGTTCACAGCCACTAAAAACGTGAACCAACCGTCCGGTATATTCCATCTAAACATTAGACGCATTTCATCTATGAGTCCAATTCTATTGACTGACCCGTGAAAAGTCTTTGGCTAGCTTCGCTGTTGGCCGCTACGCGGCGCGTTGGGCCCTTGCGTCAAGCAGTCTCTTGTCCCAGGTTGTTGAGATTAATGAGGTACCGGCAACCCTAATCCGCACTTGCGTTTTAACCTGGTTGATGATCAGCGCCTCCTTTTGTTTGCCGGTATCCCTTTGAATAAGGTTTGGAAATTCCATTTTGCCTTGTTGTCGAACAAGAACCACAAAAAATCTACCAGTACACGTAGATGGTCGACTAGACGTTACCTCATCCAGCAGTCAAACGTGACTGACGAGTCTCCAGGTGCCAATCAACATCCTTATAAATCATCTCACATAACAGGTGGTGGGGTTTCTTTCTGCGCTGTGTGACTCTCAAAAGAACCGTTTTTTCCAACTAAATCATCTGACTTGTTGCGCCTTCCTGAATGTGACTGGCCAGTCATCGTCTGTCAATCACCTCAGCTATCAATCAAATTACCAATATTACGCATCATGTTCAGGAACTTAGCTCCTCCAGTGCAATTATCTGGGGAGCTTGGGTGTTTTTATGGATGTTCTACTATGGAAATGTCATTAATTCCAATCTAAGTTGACAGTACTTCCCTTTACATTTCACATGCGATGGTGTACAGTTAGGTATGCTCTGCTGCCAGATTGGGAAATAGACTACAGTTCCCAGTAGTATTGTCGGCTTCAGCTAGCTTATATGTTGAAAGAGTGGTCAGTTTATGGTAGACAGACAAAATGGGATCCATTTTACATTGGTGCTCAGTTTCTTATCCCTTGTGTACAATGACCGATGGATGGTATTTGAGTGTGTTTTGTTCGAAGCAAAGGTCAGCTCACCTGGCGATATCACAAGCAATCACCATTGATCATTTGGCCAGCCACCATCCGCACACCAGGCGACATTGCTTTTGGTATTATATGTAAGGCGGTCTAGGAAAACCTGTCGGATTCGCATTTGAGTAAAGTGTTAATGGCCTTGGTGAATCCGCACATTTCAATAGCTGAAATGTAGGCCTACTGCATAACAGGTAAACAGTAGCAGATCAATGCACAGGCAATCTAACAACCTTTGTTGATCACTCAGCAACTTCCGACAGGTTTTCCTTGACCGCCACACATATTGTTTGATGTGCGGCAGTCATCGCTGGCAAGCAGATCCCATGCATTGCTGTCGAACGCACACCTGGCATCAACAGCCGATTTTGTTTGCTGGTCATCAGTTCACTTGCGATATCGCCTGCTGTGCTGTGCTGTTGTCCAACTTACACCTGGCGTCAACAGCCGATTTTGTTCGCTGGTCATCAGTTCGCTTGCGATATCGCCTGCTGTGCTGTGCTGCTGGCCTAAGAATGTCTCAATTCATTTTCGAATTTCATGACAAACTTTGTAGGAGTTGACATTCCAAAAATCAAAAGATGTTTCAGATTGGCCATTGAGAGCATTTGTGTGGCGGTCTAGGAAAACCCATCGGAAGTCGCTGAATGATCAACAATGGCTGTTAGATTGCCTGTGCATTGATCTGCTACTGTTTACCTGTTTGGTAGTACATGTACATTTCAGCTATTGAAATGTGCGGGTTCACCAAGGCCATTAACACTTTTCCTCAACCGCGACATCCGACGGGTTTTCCCATGTAGACCGCCTCACATTTGGTACCTGTTGCATGACGGAAATCCTGGTAGCAGATTGATACCTGGCTTCTCCTATGTGATTAAGTCTTACATGTCCTTTGACGCTGAGAACGGTGATTACCTACCAACGGTCAGTGACAAATTCACTTCACTGGCTTCTTATCTGTTCAAGTTTTCTGCCGCATCCTATGTGATCAATTGCGGCTTAACGTGAAGTCATGCTTGCAGGTTTTTGACTATTCCATTGATAGGCAAGACCCTTCTGCACGTTCACTGCAAATTTTGTTGAATTCCGCCTAGTTTAGCTTATGATGCAAAAGGACTGAATTTATGAGAACCCCACGAACGATGTAAGCACAGGGTCATCCGTGTACATTTGAATAGGCTGACGTACATTTGCACATGGAGCACAAATTGTCCTGAAAATCGCTCTGTTGTCCTCAGAAATGGAATTCAAAGCATCAGGTTGACAGGTTCATGTACCTCTTCACCACAAAAAAAGTTGAAGCTCGTGCCTATTACATAAAGCCAAAATTCAGGCAGTGAGAGACATCTGGTGGCAACACATGAAGTGTATCCCTCAGTAAGTTCATCGTTCGCAGTTGAACCTTTATGGTTGATTCCTTTATGGTATTATACAATCTCCAGCATAAATCCCATGATCCATCACTTAAACCTTCATCATCTTGTGCCTCATATACCGGTATTTGAACTATGTCCTATGTCCTACTACTTAATGATTTTTGGACGAGCCATCCAACACCACTGGAATTTTAAACCAATGGCCTGGCACTTACAAGATTAATGATGTAATATTCCATCGGGGATATTGCATGTAAGAAAAATCAGCTACCAGTCACAGTAGTGGTGGTGATGTGGCGTCATGTTGAAAGTTCATTAATTCTAATATTCTGAAAAATTTGGCACATAAAAAGTTTTTGGTGCCTCGATACAACTTACATTCCTCAGTTCTCTGTGTTGGTGACAGTCTCTGGAACAAGGCCAGGAAAAGAGATGCTGCTGCTGCTGACCTTGAATCTGCAGTGTTGTTGCTGATATCTTGAGTCAGAGGTGCTGCTGCTAATCATCTTGAGTTTGAAGTGCTGCTGCTGATGATCTTGAATCTGGCTACTGCTGATAATCTTGATTTTGAGGTGCTGCTACTGATAGTCTTGAATCACAGGTGCTGCTGCTGATAATCTTCAGTTTGAAGTGCTGCTGCTGCTGCTGCTGCTGATGATCTTAAATCTGAGGGGCTGCTGCTGATAATCATGAGTTTGAGGTGCTGCTACTAGTCTGAATCTGAGGTGCTGCTGCTCATAATCTTGAGTCTGAGGTGCTGCTGTGTGATAATCATGAGTCTGAGGTGCTGCTGCTCATAATCATGAGTTTGAGGTGCTGCTGCCGATAATCTTGAATCTGAGCTGCTGCTCCCCATTATCTTGAGTCTGAGGTGCTGCTGCTGATAATCTTGGGTTTGAGGTGCTGTTGCTGCTGCTGATAATCATGTGTTTGAGGTGGTGCTGCTGCTGATAATCTTAACTTTGAGGTGCTGCTGTGTTGATAATCTTGAGTTTGAGGTGCTGCTGTTGATAATCTTGAGTTTAGGTGCATACTGCTGCTGATAATCATGAGTTTGAGGTGCTGCTGCTGATAATCTTGAGTCTGATTTCTTCCTGGTGATTTCCATTTTAAATGACCAAATCCAGAAAAGTCACGTGATGTGTTAAGTTAAACTACCTCAGTAAAGAAGACTTGCTTCATGTGAAGCATCCAATTTGCATTTTTCAAAACTATCCTATCACCTTCAAAAGTTTTAATGAACAGCATTTTTCCTTCTCCACTACCCTTGTGGAGATTCTGGAGTGAAAAATTACATCAGAAATACATCAATTTAGAAGTGCACCAGGGTCCTAGAATGGGAACCTATTGCAGTGCGATTTATCGTGCATTTTTGTGCAATTTATCGTGGGTTTTTGTGCATGTCCAATCATTTTCCCCATTGTTGTTCCCATCCTAGTGGCACAAATCATCTTGATGTTGTGTTTCGTAGTCCGAAGCATTTTCTTTGTAAATATTTCATGCTTTTGTGGTTCCGATCTTGATTTCTCCTTTCATTGCCAGATAAGCATCTTTTACTCTTGATGATATTGATCCCTGGTGGCAAAAACATTACAAGTTTTGGTTGTTGCATTTCTCGTAAACTGCTCTTTTCGATTCAGTAACTTTTGCCTGTTTTATGTAATATCGTTGGTTTGCGGTGCGTCAAGTGCAGTTCAATTTATCAAAATCCTTTCAGGGAAATTGGAAAAGGTATTGAAAGAGTTATTTGTGAGAAATCGTTGTGTGAAATGCACTTTTTGTTGGCATTCCAGTGCGATGGCTAATTGTTCTTTCCTGAAATATGAAATTCTAAGTACGGGGTACAGTTTTAAAGGGACCCTATAGAGGCTATGCACATGACGTCATCAGCGAGGTGACGCCATGTTGGATGGAACGTTGTGACATGCTGACGCAGTGCATCTGACCACGTGCTCCGTCCATTTTCCATCCAACACGTGGCGTCATACCCATTCATGACGTCATTTGATGACGTCAGTGCATAGCCTCTATAGGCAGCTTGCTGTTAGGCTTACCGGTATATGAGTGTGGTCACTGCATCACAGGTGGCGCTAGCAAATGACAGCCTACAGATTTGGGCTCAGATGTTGATGTTTAGTGTATCTCACTTACAAAATACATGTCAGGGTTAGATTCTCATGCCAACTGATCAGTTTGATGAGCACATAAAAAATGCCTATGAGGAGTGGTTGCCTGGGATCCCTTTAAGCTGGTATTAATCCACCCTTTGTCAGCAGAAATCCAAAAATTCAGCCACGGTGGTGTAGTGGTTCAGGTCTCCGACTAGCAGTCAGAGGGTCCCGGGTTCGAATCCCACTGGCGTGAGACTTTGGGTAAGTGTCTTTACCTCACCAGCCTCTCTCCACCCAGGTGAATGGGTACCGGTCGGAAATGCTCGGATTGTAGCGCTGAATGAGCAGCTCATCTCAGTTCTACTGAAAGGTTTCAGGATAGACTGGGTTACAGTGAAAAGTCAGATGACACCTCTACCATTGTTGATATCAGACTATAAACACAAACTTTAAACTTTAATCCAGAAATCCAGAAAGTGCCTGAGGAAGACCCCGATTGGGGTCGAAAATTTGCAAAATTCTGAGACGACTTTACTTGTACTATCTTTGTCAGTGGAAGGTGTTTCTATCAGTCTCAATTATAGTTATTATAAAACCACTCCTTATTTGGTTACCCAGCTGGAGAATTAGGCATTAAACGCTAAATGTGGCGATATTCGCTAAGTGCTTCTGAAAGTCATTGTCATTATGACCATCATGGTAACTGTACATGTCACCTGAACGATCTGTGACAGAATGACGGGGTAATTCACTCCACTGATCATGTCACCAACGGGAAGTGGTGCTATTTGATCAAATTACGACTGTTCCTAATTGCTGTAACTCAGAACATTGAGTCGTGAAGGTTGTCACGCAGGTCAAGAGATCCTTGGGTTGGAAACGCAGCTTATATTGGAATATCGGAAATAATTTGAAGAAGTTACAACCGGAGGGGCAAATTCTCTCAAGTTCTCCTTTTCTCTGATGTGTTTCGCAGTTCTCGACCTTGAATAAGGAGTGAGGGTCAGTGTGAATTCTAGGATTTCAGAAGGGCATGGGGCAAACTTTGTGAAAAGGGCACTTCAACCTAGAAAAGGGCACTTTTCATTCGCGACATTTGTACTAACGGAATTTGAGAAGCTTGTCAGTTAAAAAGGTCCCTATAACTCCAGTCAACAGCCAATTTGAGCCAGTTTCTAAGGTGGTATGACCAAAAGGGACCATGACAGAGGGTCTGGGGGTAATAAAACCTAAAAAAAAAAAAAAAATTTAGGGCAGGCATGGTGCCCCCTTTTAGGGCATGGCGCGCCGCCACTCTAACACTGCCTAGAATTAACACTGGGTCTCAAGCCACGTTTGGAAGCGCCAATTTCATAACAGCTGGTTGCTTAGGCAGTGTCATTTCATTTCATTTGTTTATCACATGGGCCAGTCTGTTGTGCTGAAACTCATGCCGGTCCTACCACTGTGTAATCAGTGTTCCAACGCTTTTAATGAATTCGCCCATCCGTTCTTTCCTTAAAGCCGAGGCAAGGGCGATATCGCAAGTGATCTAATTGTCACCTATCTTCTTGTCAAACACTGCAAACTTGGCGATATCGGTTTTGGTATTGTTAGATATTGGGCGATCATCGCTAGTGAGAATATTCCACGCTTCGCTGTTCAGCGCAACCTGGTCTCAGCTAGAGTCCAGTGCTTCACATAAGACGGGCGCAATCACGCTCTTGCCCCTGCGCGCCTGCAAAATTGCATCGAGGAGCTCGATTGGCTGCGCTCTTTGGCGTCCTTGAAGTTCAGGCATGAGTGTGAACAGCTCTCCTTCACGAGTGTGAACAGCTGTCGACGAGCCTTTGAGGAGCTCAACTGATTGAGCTCCTGCAGATTTCAAATGTGAAGCACTGAGAGTTTATATCCTTGGTGGCAGTCAGATCGCTTACGGTATCGCCTGGTGTGCTGCCCGCCTAACCGAGGTCTTTGCACGACGGGCAGTGCTAACCCATCATAAATCATGCCTCTGATCATAGAACTTCTTTTCTGTGCAACCAGCATGGTACACAGCATGATGTGCGATGGCGTAGCTCATTAGCCAATCAAAAGCCTCATTGTGTTAACCAATGAGAATCTGAATCCTACCTCATCTGCCCAAACCTTCCTGGTTAATGATTGCTCCTGGGATCACACTGATTGCAAAGATTTTGCTGTGTTGCATTCAATAGACGATATCACTCCAAAAGAGCGCAGCACCTGACGGAGTTAGCGTCATGACGTCCCACACGTCATTTCTTGATGTCTCGAGGTGAGACGAAAAAAAAATCAGATTGTTTCACGACGTCATGATCGCTGAAACAACCAGATTTTTTTTCGAGTCACGTCATGCATTCAGAAATGACGTGCGGGACATCATGACGCTGTCCCATCAGGTGCTGCGCTCTTTTGGAGTGATAGAGTCTATTTCAAACAAAGAGAAAGGTAACAAATCTGTTCGTTTTGGAATACTTTGTTTCATTCATCATATATTACATTTGGTAGCTTATTTACAGGCAAACTTTAATAATAACAAGTCACTCTAACATTTTTTAAAGTCAGTGTTACAATATCAAGAATGTAGTACACAGGATAGTTAAAAATGTCCCCATTCAAATCCAAGGTACTGCTGGCAAGGCGTATTTCCCGCTTAAGAAGCGGCAATTTTTGTCATCCTGTAGGATGTACAGAAAAATCATGATCATTCTCCTCGGCAAAAATCTATTTCCTGCGGAAAACATGTCGAGGACCACTCAGCTCAGCAAAACTGTACTTCAACCTCTCAGGAGTCTGTGCTGGGGAAAATAACTTTTATTTGCTGAGGTCTTTTAGTCACCTGGAGCCTGCTGCTACATGAATCAGAATGAGGATTGGGGTGTGTTTCAGAATTGGTCACCCAAGAAAATGGGGCAAAATGTAACTTTGAAATGATCGCAAAGATTTGTGCCATTGATTTTCAAAAAATCAAATGTAGTATTTGATAATATAGACCTTTAACTACTAGTTTCTCCATCTGGGATGTACAGTGTACACTCATTTGAAGGAGGGTATCAAAAAATATTGAGCTCACCAGCAAAATCTATCGTTCCGTCTGACACCAAAACTACTTTCTGCTGTCTGATTTTAAAGGGTTAATAGATCAGTGAGTTTGCAGTGCCATAATTTAGAGCTCCATGATACCTAGGTCTGACATGAATATTGTAGAGTTTCAATAAACAGCCTTTCACCAGTAGACAAAAGAATGGTGAAAATTTTCTGGTGTCGGACGGAACACTTTTTGAAACACCCCCATTGACTCTTTTGTGTTAAAAAACTTAATTTCTGCTCTACGTCTGTTTACATGTAGCTTCTGGGAGTCTGCCTCTCCTCAAACGCAATGTACAGTACAGGTCACAATTGACATCCCAACGGCTTCGAGTAAGTTACTCTAACTTACGAGTAACTCACGGCTTTGGTTTCGCGTAAATCACCGCGTAACTCGCCAAAATCGCGTAACTCGCCTCGTAAATCACTGCGTAGCTAGCGAAATTCGCGTAACTCACCACGTAACTCACCTCGTAAGTTGCGCGTAACATAGCTCACGAGTAGTTGCGTAAGTTACGAGTGACTTACGAGTAACTTACACGAATTTAGGGATGTCAATTGTGACCTGTACTGTAAGTTGGGTTCAGCCTTGAGGAAATGTCGAACACGTCTTTCGTGAGCATGGGCAGCATTGGGGTTTACCCCGGTAGTGGTGTTGGAAGATAAATTGGGTCTCGTCAAGTGATGAGGCTGTTTTTTGCTGTCTTCAAAATGGATGATGATGATCATCATCATGATGTTGATGCTGCTGGCTGATAATGTTTCAGTAATGACTGACATGAAGGTGATGATGTTGATGATGGAGTAAATGACGTAAATGATGATGATGGTTGAAATAATGTTGATGATGTTTGATGTATGATGATGAGTTAAAAGGAAGCTACATGCCCTCAGCGTCACTGACCGAAGAGGACATAAGCCAGCAGCTCACCAGGCGATATCGCAAGGATCTAATCGCTTCTGATCTTCTCACCATGCAGCCACCACAGACCAGGTGATATCCAATTAGCTTTGGTATTGTCTGATATTGGGCAATCATCACTGGCAAGAGGAATCCACACATCGGTGTCCAGTACACACCTGGCGTCAACAGTCAATTTTGCTTGGTGGTGAGCAGATCGCTTGCTATATCGACTAGTGAACTTTGAATTATGGTTCCATATAAAATATCTCTTCCAGACCAGTTTCGAAATATTTGTCAAAAAAAAACAGTTGATCCTACCTTGTGAATGATGATGTTAATGAAAACGATGATGTTGTAGTGATCAATGAATAATGAGTGTGATACATGGTGGTATGTATACGGTGGTGTTGCTGATTATAATGCAAGTTGGATGAAAATTGCCCACGAGTATGCCATTTGGTTGTCAAAATCAAAGGAAGACCTCATACTCAGCTGAAACTGTGTGGTTTTCTGATACTATGGCTAGACCCAAGGTGCAATAGGCACAATCAGTTTTGACCTGCTCTGGCGAAGAGTCGCGTGCCGCTCAGATTAGGTGAGCCTCAACGAACCGAGATGACACCACGAGAGAATGGAAGAAATAGAATCTTTCAGATTTCTAGGCAGACAATATTGAAACCTACAAATATTTGGTGTCAACCTGCCAAGGTAAAAGCGACATGCGTCTGGTTTGCCAGAGCGGGTCACAGTTTTGATAAAGATTGATAAAGTAGGCCTGTAATAAGAAAATCCCCAGTAAATCTTCCCTCACTAGGTCTAACTACAAACGCTATTGCTTCTCCTTGATGTCAAATAGAGAAAAAATTACCTCAGAACATGTTATGTAATACACCAAAGTCGCAGTTGTAAAGTCACAGAGACCCGGCTTTGCCACTAGTTCTTCCAACATTATCATATCAGAAGTGCCAGTGTCAGGACTTCGAATCGAAGATATCAACAGCCTGCTCTGTCGTCAGCGATACGACCATCACCAACAGAAGAAACTGGACCCCAGCAACGCCAGACCTCTATGACTTACAGAGTGTTACAACTGCAATTTCAGTGCATTTGTCTGGGAGTTGCTTGTGGTATAAAACCAAAAATATGCCGGCAGTGAATTTCCCTATTCTCAGGAGTTTTTTCAACAACAATAACAAATCATGGGAGTTCATTAACATGCCTTAGAAGCCATGATAATGAACATTTATCTACTGCGAGAAACTCAACAAAGTTTTTTTCTGGAATTTTGTGAGAAATAATTTTGTTAGCTGAAATTTGATCATCATTACCACGACACAAAAATTGAAATTGGAGAAAAAGAAGCCAAAAATTTGCGATTGTGTTGCCAGCATGTTCATTTTCTGGCGTAACCAATAACCTTGTTGATGTTATCGCCGAACAACTTCTTACAATTGTCTTACTGGTTTTGATTTAATATTTGGTCGATTCTGGATGTCCTGGTGAGATTTTGGAACTAAGGTTAGGTCCCCACAGACAATTAACTTGATTAGGTAGGCGTTCAATGGATGGTTGTTGTGCCGTTTGGCATTGCTGACATCAATCGTTAATTATCGTGTGGACAAAATTGATTCGAGACGTCCTCACTCGGTGATAAATCTCGCCTTAGATGGCGTACAATCCCCAATCTTGATTGCATCAGTCGTTTCTGCGAGCCATTCCTGCATCGACCGTCAATGCCGTTGGAAAAAATCGAACATTTTTTAATTCCATGGACAATTTTTCATGATATATGTTGACATGGGTCTTAAGTCATTGAACTTCCTTGGGAATACACTGCAGTGTTTGGTAACACTGGTTTGGTAAGCAGTGCTGTCAGGGGAAATGGCCGAGCTCAATTCTGAAGTAACATACCGATAACATTTGTGATGCGTGAGAGCAAAATGAGTCGGAATGCGCACAGAAGAAGTCCCAAGGTGAACCAACAGTTTGTTGATTTCAGCATGTCTGCCTATTGTGAAATTTGACTTTGTCTATTTCTGCAGTTGTTCTCCGGTGTCATCTTGGGTCTTCTTTCCAGCGCATTCCGACTCATTTTGCCACCATCATGGGTTACATTTGACAGTGTATCGTCTCTGGGTTACATTGTTTAACCCAATAGAGCCCATGCCGCCCTAAACCACCCTGCCATGAGCCGCCCACTTTTTAGCTCACCTCTGTGAGGTGAGCTTCTCCCATGGTGTGTCGTCCGTCGTCGTCGTGGTCCGTCGTCGTCGTCCGTCGTCGTTAACAGGGGTGGCACGTTTCTAAACCGCTTGGGTTACAAACTTGAAATTTGGTGTACAGGTACCCTATGGTAAAAACTATCTCTGGACCGAAACTTAGCGCTGCTGCTTGTACACTCTGGCCTGTAGGGGGCGCTTTGTGAAAACCTTCTTTCGGCCGTATCTCCTGAACGCGGTTAGCTAGAACCACGAAACTTTTATGGTGGGTTCCTCTGATGAGACTTCATCACATAAATCCCGGGTTTTTGATTTGACCTACTTTTCAAGGTCACAGAGGTCAAAGTTCAAAATTCACTGTTTGGTGGCACATTTCATTGCTATTTGACATAGAGTGTTGTGATTTGGTGTGAAGATATATCTAGGCACCCTGCACGAATGCACCAAATTTCAACCCGATCGGACTTCAAATATGGCCGCCAGGAAGCCATCTTGAAAAATGGACTTTGACCCACATTTTATAAATAGGAGTAGGTAGGATGTTTTAACGTTGTCAAAATATGTATCTAGGTACCATATAAATATATGGTAAATTTCAGTCAGATTCGACGTCAAATATGGCCGCCAGGGAGCCATCTTGAAAAATGGACTTCGACCCACACCTCATAAATAGTGGGAGCTAGGATGCTTTAACCGTGCCTAAATATGTGTCTTGGTACCGTCTACTTATATGCCAAATTTCGGTTCGATTGGACTTCAACATGGCTGCCAGGTGGCCATCTTGAAAAATTGACTTTCGCCATATCTCATCGGTAGTAAATGTTACGATGTTTCTGCACTAATCCTTCACCATTCAGTGTATCACCAGGCTACTCACACTTCATACTCTGTCACAGAGGTGAGCACAATGGCCCTGGCCATTTCATTGACAAAAATCCCCATCACCTCTAATGTAGAAATCAAAATCACCAATTACTGCCGGCACCGCCACAATCCACCATCTCTCCAGACGCCGATACCGCCATAAACCGCCTTGACTCATCACACTCTTCTCTATTCAGGGCAATGAAAGGTACAGATGGAAAGTGCAAAAAAAATAGGCGGCTCTATTGGGTTAAAGCACACCAGGTGATATCACAAGTGATCTGATTGCCACTCAGCAAAATCAGCTGCTGACGCCAGGCGCGTGCTAGACAGTGATGCGTGGACTCTTCTCGCCAGGGATGATTGCCCAATACCAAACAATACCAAAAACTTATATCACGGTAGCTGGCGAGAAGATTGGTGGTGATTTAGATCGCTTGTGATATCACATGGTGTGCTGCTGACTTTAAAGCAGCACGGTATTGGATCTCAAATGTGTTATTTGACTGCCAATGTAGAGGGAGCCACCAAGTGGCAGTAAGACGAATGCATTACAAAACGTACAGAGAAAATCGGGTCAATTCGCCGACAACATAGTTAGACCTACATTTTGCCTTCCTTTCAAAAATATGAATTTGGTTAAAGCAGACGAGAGTTCAAACATTTCAAAAATCGTCGTAAAATACATTAAATTCTACATGTATTTCATCTCTTCAATTTTCTTGAACTGCAGGAGAGCACCTTATCGATAAACACATTAAGCGTAGCTTTTTTCACAGGTTACATTTAAAATGCGTGTAAATTTGGAGCTTGTAAGTTGGTTGAAAGACGCACTTGGGCTAATCTTTCACCGCTGTAACATCTACACTGTACCAGCTTTTCCCTGTATGTGTATGTGCCCCCTCATTGTACTGCCCTATTGAACAGTCACGGCAGAAGGAAACACTGAAAAACGGGGAACATTGGCAAAGGTTACACTGGTGCATGTACGGCGCAGTCATTTCATCTCATCTTGTCCAACGCCATCAACAGCGTCTTTAGCCTTGTCCCAATCATGTCATCTTTTGCGTTATCTCATTAAATTATAAATGAATCTGGCCCCTACTTGACCCCGCCTCCGAGCCAATCAGAACTCGTGAAACAAATCGCCGTTCGGCACTTTCTCTTCTCTTCCCGCACACATTTGTAACACGGATTTTGATTGGTACATCGATTAGCCTTCGCACACCGATGATTGGCTGAGGTTCTATATCTTCAGAAGCGGGAAATGTGGTGGATTCAAACCAGGCTAGATGGGCGTCAGACCAGATACATGTAGACTGGTGAGAATCAGATGTTTTATTTCTGACATTGTCAACTTGCTTACGTTTAATAGTACATGTACCCTTTTCCAGTCTTGAAATCCTGTAACCTGCCATCATGGTCTTATCCTATTCAATACTTTGTACCATTCCTTTTTCTTTCCTTTTCTTGTGTACTAGTGCCTTCCACCATCATTAATTTATTGTGTTTTTAAATTTTGTTAATCCAGGGCTATTAATGCTCGCTTCAGCCCTGGATAACTTATCTTACGTTCTGTACGTTCAGTTTGTTTCCAATAAATTCCCAATACAATATAAATTAGATGTTTCATCTCTGAGGAAGGTTCATCCACGAGGTCTGTAGTGTTAACATCCGGGCATTCATCTTCCATTACGTGTTTCCATCCTCAGCAATCTGATTCACTGCATCGATCAATATTCCTCCTCCAATCTAGATAACCGGCGCATAGACCAGCCTTGCACAATTAAACTACGTGAAGCACCTGGGCCACGTTACGTCAACGTTAATTAGTACATGCTGCAATGAACTCCGCTCATTCATTCCGTTTCTGTCAACGTTGGTCGTTTTTGGGTTTTAGAGGGTGAAAGAACACTCACCCAGTTGTGGGGTTTCGATTCATAAAATACTCGAGAACCGACAGTGTTGCCATAATAATTGTGGATGGAGTCTTTGTCGTGCAGAGGATAACATGTACAGTCATTGACAACCGTCCTGACCACCGTCCTGACATCTTGAATATTTCAAATACTACTGGGACAATTTTAACACGGTTTGTTCCACATGAAAGTACATCTTGTTGGTCATGTTTCTGCATCAAAATTTTGGGAATTTGCAGTGGAAATATCATAGTGTAATAGCTCATCAGAAAAAACACCAAAAAATAAACATTTTTATTACGTAATTAGTGTGATTTTTGTTGCAGTGTTGATAGAATTCTAAGGAATTTGGGCTTTGTTTCATCAAAATCTGATGAGTGGTTGCTGAGATATTTGAGATTATCAGAATTTGGATAATTTGAGGATTTCCAATTTTATTCACAAAATTGTGATATCAGTAGAGAGAGCTCGCCTAAAAATGTACAACATTGAAGTTTTGGAACTTTTAACGTAAACTGGTTAGAAGTAAGCCTATTCACGGGTTCGACTCTTCCAATATTATTAGAGTTTTCGTAAAGCCCTCGAAACGCCAACGCGAACGTCTGTCCTTTTGTTCGGTGCTCTCTTCGTGGCATCGTACAATAGGTTTGGCGTTTGCGTTAGCGTTTCGGGGGCTTTGCGAAAACTCCCTGTTTTCATTTTCGCCCATGTAGGTGTAAGCTCTTAACTCCTTCACTGACAGTAAAACATAGTGCATCAAATATTCATACCGGTTGACAGCCTGCCTAGTCGATCAATCACATTAGGCCAAATTTTGCTACAAACGTGAGAGCGATCTAATTTGGACTTTTTCTTTAGCAACGATTAATCTGCATTAGGAAACATGAAGAGATGAAGCACCGATCTCCTTTGACTAGCAACTGTCGTAAATTCACTCTTCTTGCGAAAAAAAGACAAGTTCTGTTTTTTTTCACGGCTATCACTGAAAGCAGTGTAGAATGTGTCCGCTTTGTACAATATTCCGGATTGTTGTTGACTTTGTAGGCAAGTTACTGTATGATGTCGCTGAAAAACACTTCCGGTACCTTCACAGAGAGTAGGTGAAGATGGCCAACTTACACATAATGCATTAAGATCTAGTTTTAGAAGTCACGTCTAGTTACTACATGTATCTGCAGGAGTACTTCAGGCTGCAGAGGCCTGCCAGTGGGCTTCGGTCCTCATTTGACAAACTTTTTGTCGTGCCTCGTACAAGAATGGCTCGTATATGACTGTAGGGAGAGCTACCGGGCGTTGGCCCCAGGCGGTGGAACTACTGTGAGCAGTCTCGCAGGCACGGTTTTTAAAGAAATAACTCAAAACTTAGTACATGTGTGTACGTGTACCTTTTTACATATTCGTTTCTTCCACCTTGTCACTTTCAGGCCATGAAGTCTAAAGAGAGCTGTTTTTGTGAACAATAGAATTTCTGTTGTTCACAAAAACAGCTCTCTTTAGACTTCATGGCCTGCACTTTCTAATTCTGACGCATTTTTTATCGTACGCCATTAACAAAATGTCATCATTATTTTAGCACAATAATCTACGATATTTGTTACTATTAATAGTGACTTTAAGAAAATAAACGATCAATGTAAAACGAAACGACAATGACGTCACATGGCAGCCCTAGAAATAAAATGGATTATTACGTCATTGTCGCATCCAGTACGTTTGTCATTCATTTTCTTAGCCGTGCTATAATACAAGTTGGAGCGAGTGGGTTATCACGTCCGTCAGCAAGCAGCAGGTCTCGGGTTCGAATCCAACCCGGGCCATATGGGATTTCATTCCCGGCTTTTCACGTCCGTCGCATGGGACAGTAAGCTGTGGCGCCTTGTATACCTTGTTTCTTTGCAAGGGCAAGTAAAGTCTGGCAACACCTATCTTCGACCTAATGGAATGCGGAAGTCATGTAATGTGGCAGAGCTTTGCGGTTTTTAATCATGCTTGTTGATCACTTGTGGTCGTTCCCGATTGTTCGTGTTGTCCACCGTTCATTCAATAGCCGCATGTGATTAAAGGTCCGTGGAAAATCCAACGATCAATTTCCTAACTTCCGCATTCCATTAGGTCAAAGATAGATGTTGCCAGACTTTAAAAGACCCCATCCAAGTGAGGAACATCAGTAGCTTGTGATGGCCTATTCCGTACTTGCCAGGGCAACAATGCTTTGGCTTTGGGCTTTGGCGCTGACGGAAAAGTCAAATACGTCGGAGTCTGATCAGGTTTCTAGCCCCACTCATCAGGACCAAAGGAATGAACCTACAAAAGCAGGAATCACGCTATTTACAACGCGTTGATCTGTTTTTGTAGTCAGAATCATTTCAACTGTTCTAAACATCTCAATGGAAGTTTAAAGATAATGTCGCCGGGTCGCAGACATATTACCCTTTAGAATGAAGCGATTAAGAAAATGTACATGTAATGTGATCACGTCAGCGAAAAGCTGATGGATGTAAATTACATCAATCGAATTCGGGATTTTCATTCGCGGCAAATCTCGAACAAATCGTGATCTCGCGGGAATTGATGAGCGGAAGGCATTTGCAGGTCATCATCGAGACGTCGGCCATTTTGAATTAAGATGTCGGCGTAATTAGTGATGTTATCGTTGTCGTGATTGGTGCCTGTTGGAGTTTCTGCTTTGTTAGACAGAACGCCTCCATTCATGACTTGACGCTCAGACAGTGATTAGAGCGTGATGAGACATTAGTCGCCGAGCCGTCTACTGCATAATCCGGGGCGGAAATCAACTGGGTTATGGAAACAAAACTTCCGCTTCAGACAAATCTAGCGATTAGATCCTTTCCATTCACCTGGGTGTGCCTGGTTAGCATTTGAACAAACGGATGATCCTCTAGCTAAGACCCACCAAATGGTAATTTGGTAATTCATTAGAGAGTATCATCTCCTAATTCCGAGCTTATATGTACCGGTATTAGACATAGAATTATATTCAGCGGCTCAGATTCGTTATTAGGCCTAAACCCTGCCTGCTGGTTAATGAACGCATGATTTCTTAATAGCATCCGCGTGATTCGGTTATTAGTTGGTCGATAACAATGAGGGATTTTTGTGTAACAATGCCAAAATATGTTCAGTCGCTGTTGTGGTCGCAAAGCCGGTCGCCTAGAAAATCGCCAGTGTGCGCCGCTCTTTACATATACAACTTGTAATACATGTAAAAAGTAAAAACAAAAACAAAACATTTATGTGTTTTGAAGCTCCTACAACTCATGAATAAAAAATGTTACATCTTGTATTGGATTTACAGTTCTTTAAGCGACACCGCCTCTTTAAGTAATGATTTATAAGCGAGCCGATTGATAAACAGGATTATGCGTGTCCATAGAAATCAGACTCCATCTTCCTAAAGGATTCTTCTCATGTTGCAGCCATCCACAATCAACAACACGGCTTGCTTTTCCCTACGCCGTCAAAACATATTCAATTTGGCGTTGTTGTTCCACGTATGCCGGAAGGCTGACGAACCACGTCTAGCTTATAACTAACTCAATCCCATACTCCATTGATCAAGAGCATACCAACAACTCCTTCCAACTCCCAGATCAATACACTTCGCCAAAGGGTAGCGGACCATTTCCAATCGTACCGTGAGAATCTGCTTTTGATTGACATCTGACCCTGACATATGCAACTTGATCCACATCAGCTTCTGGGGCCACAGTGAAATAATGTCGGCTCTCTGCTGAAATGACGAACAACATATTTTTTTCCAAACGATAGCCTCCGCTGAGAGTGTATAGCTTTTATGACAATGTCATATTTCCCTATAGGGATTATGAAAGGATCAATACGATTCTA
>NMRB01001560.1:123925-144901 GCA_002633025.1 Notospermus geniculatus | reverse complement strand
ACAACTGCCCCATCTAATCTTCATCAATACATTAGGAAGAGTGGTATAACGCTTTAATCTACTCGTATCAGGAGCGCCGCCCGCCAAATTCTCCATTGCGGCCATCAGTTGAACTACCAGATGACATCGTGTTTGATGTATGGGTGTGGCTGCTAACACAATGCCTTTAGATACCTACCAGTCTGGTTAATTCGGCTGAAGATCGTTGTGATCTTTGTATTGTCTGAGGAGGCAACTTTCCTCTTTTTTGTGCAGTAGGTATTGCTGGAAGTGTTGTGGGACTTTCCCGTAGAACGTGGTCGCCCCCGATTCGGCATTTTTTCTAAGAGCAGTGCAACAGTTGCAAAATCAAATGCTATGAGATATCAACACCGAACGGCGCCGCCTGATATCTGACCTCGATGACTGGCACCAATCCCATTCATCGCAGTACGCAGCCGATCAAACTTGTCCCCATTAATCGCCAGGCAGCGTACCGCATCTACGTCATTGTGGTTTTGGCGGGCTTCCAGACCAAGCACGTGGATCGGCACTGACTGCGTGGCGTTATGCCCGACATCGACGAAGTCGGTGGCAGGGCATTTTTGAAGAGAGATGGAAAATAATCAACTCGGACATGATGTTTGCGTATGATACATTTATTAATAAACTCCTATGACATTTTACCATCAGATTAGGAGCAGAATAAGATGTTTCCTTTGTAATTTGGGCGGATTTTCGTCACTCAAATTTGGGCGCCCTTAATTTGGGCTCCGACGTTAAACGTCGTTAATTTGGGGGAATATAAAGGCCTGCACCGCACACGACGTGTGCGGTGCCCTTTATGTGCAGGGCACAGTCTGTGCATGAGTCATCAAGTTAGCACCAGATGGCAACACTAATACTTTGTACAGGGTGCATCAATAACAACATTACATTTTTTGGAGAATTTTTTCTGTAGTATGGGTCAATAACTGTAGAGGGTGTCAGCAATAATCAAATGGAATATTCTGAAATAAGCGACGATAGAAAATAAGTGAAAATTGGCCGTCTCTGCATAATATACAATTTACTGTATAATACACAATTTATTTGAAATAATCCACATTTTTGCTTTCAAAATTTTAGAAAATCCCCACTTTGATAGGAAAATCCACAATTTTTTATATCAGAATCCACCCCCCAAAAATAGAGGGTGGGCAGAGGGCGGACCCGGATCAGGGTTGAGGTATCACTCAGATACGTATTGGAGTGTAGGTACAGGTGCGGATTGGGGTGTCACACTGATCCGGATAGCACGTTTTTCGCCCAGTGAACAGACAGCGGTAGTAAAATTCATTAGCATAAATCATTGCAGGAGGCGGGGATTACTTTGATTGCGACACGCTGATTGGCCGCTCGTTTTCTCGCCGGCAGTACTCCACGAAATGCTGCTGGTTTGTTCAGGGCCTCGTGCGTGTGAGTTAGGGAGCTAAGCTAAGAGGACCTGATTTCCTCAGGATGGAGGAGAACATCAATGTGAATTCCATCAGAAAAATATTGGTTTTACACAGGAAATTCGATTGCATCCGTATCCGTATCTCGATTCCGTAAGGAGTTTGAAGAACTAAGTCAAGGCAGCCTACGTGTATGTAGTATATGGAGTGCCGAAGCGGAATTTATTCAAGACTGATTTTTCTTTCAAGATTTGAAAAAGTACAGTCCACGAATTTAATTTTCAGTATCTAAAAAACAAACTTACTGCAAGAGTTGTAAAATTTCCTCCAAGATTTGAAAGAGGAGGACAGGAAAAAGTAAGTTCCCAACTGGATACAGTTTGAGAGGGCTGATGATGGGGCAGAAATCCAACAACCCACAAGGCCTACTTCACATTTCTATTAACAAACGTCCGCCAGATGACTTAAAGCGAATGGCTCGCGGGGTTTGTTGACATGTCCTCAAATCAAGCGCCGTTTTGAGAAAAAGGCGAAAGAAGGAGTTTAGTTTAATGGGAAATGCATTAGACAGCCAAACTTCGGAGGCATATTCTGCAAAATCTGCCGCTTCGAAATCAATGTGAATAGTACAAAATGCACATTTTGACCGACTGAATTTGAAAATGTCATTAACCCATTTTAACAAATTTTTAATGGAACCTCGTGCACATTCGCACATTTGCACAGGTTTTTATCTGTTCCTGAGCGACACCACTGGTCTCCTTTTCCTCAACATGACGAGTACTGGGCCCATATTCATAAAATCTTGCTTGACTTAGTTACTAATTTGCCCATTTTGTACAGGCCAATGCACTCAACTGGCAACCAACTAAGCTAACAAGGTTTTATGAATATAGGCCCAGATTCTATCCAGCATCACGTCCACCATGCATTCCAGAAACACATTCACATGGCGTCGTATACCTTATAGGACTTCATGTCAACATCAGATTTCGGAAGCGTACCGGTTGGATTCATAAGTAATAGCTGACATAAGCGAAAAAAGTCTGATGCAAGAGCTGTTCTCATCATCGATCAATTCTTCTCGATCCTCCACAATTTGTACCCCATCCGACTGGCCGAAACTGACTTCGTCACGTTGGGATGTACTTTGCCGTAGGTCACACTGGCCGAGGGAGACAGAGATTTTCTTCAAATGTGTGAAAAGGTTACCTTTCCCTTCCAATTAATTGATTTATTCGTTGAATCAATACTGCTCGGAATTTTGCCCCGCTGATACAATACAGAAGGAAATTGATAGCGTGATTTAAATTTGTCATGGTTCTTGATGAATATCGCAGGAGGTAAGCGAGGGCTAAACGCTTTGCTGTATCGTACTTAAAGACGCCAGCGTCATATAACTCGGGGAAATAGATAGGTTCAAGCAAGAAATAAATCTGGTTCGGCAATGCGAGAATGATGAAGGCGATGCTTACGACGACTAACATCGTGGTAACACTTCCCAGATTAGAATCTTTCCTGGCCTGCTCGTCCAACATGGCTCGTCTTTTTCTTTTGTTGATAATGAGTGCTGACACTATGAAGATGTTGCAAATTACGATTCCAATAAAGGGTATACCGGCGTATGTTACAAGACTTATAATGGCCCATTCGTTGAGGTAAAATGCGGAATAATTTGGGAAATCGTAAGGGGAAAGAGCGCAAAGTCCATACTCTGGATAAATTTGGAAGTATATAAGGTGGTGTGAATTCAATGAAAAGATAAAAAGGAACACAACAGCCAGAACGATATATACGAACCTCTTTGAGCAGATAAATCGGGCCTTTAAAGGAAACAACACACATATCACCCTCTCCAATGTGAGCATGAAGATGCACCATGACGATAACATCAATGTGAACTCCGGCAGAAAAACAAAGGTTTTGCACAGGAAATTCGATACCATCAATATGCTGATTCCGTGCACAGCCACGAGAAAGTTGTTAAGGTAGCCGATGTCGAGGACGGCCAGATCACTAACAGCGAGAGTCATCAGGAGGATACGGGTGGAGATGCTACCCATGTTTTCACTAGATACCACCAACATCGTCAGGAGATTAAAAACTGTACCAAGTGCAATTATTACAGGGGCAATGTATGCCACAATAAACCATGCTACATTGGCTTCCCAGATGTTATGCGCTAGCAACAGTCTCAGAGAATAATAGCGAATTTGTTCCGCAGTCGTGTTCGCCGTGACGAGATTGGCCATAATTATCAAAATATGAAGGGGTTAAAGGGCAGTGGTATTCAATGTGTTCCATATAGATGAACAGTCCGCCCATTCATTGATCCTTGGATGATGAGCTATAATCAGGCACAAGAAGCCAAAAGAGTGGTTTGATGGACTGATCGGAAAAAGTGCCAAAGAAAATGTGAATCGCTCTGGCAAAACGAGACGCATGTCGCTCTTACCTTGCCAGGTTGAGACCAAATGTTTGTCAGTTTCAGTATTGTCTGCCTATTGTCAAATCTGAAAGAACCTATTCCTTCCATTCTCTCCTGGTGGCATCTCGGTTCATTCAGGCTCACCGTCTGAACGACATGCGAATATTTTCACCAGAGTGGGTCACAATGATGCCATGGTGGATCCAATGTGGAACCGATACTATCGAGCGATTTTCTGACTTCACCAGGTGTACAAGCAAGAACAAAAACATATACACCCAAGCCGTCTATGGCAGTAAACGGAAGAAGGCAATTACTGATCTGGTGATCATGTGTCCAAGTCAATTACTGCCTTCCTCAGGGCAGTTAATTACGCCCACTAGCCCAAATACATACGCAATACAGGAAAAGTGCACATTGATGATGAATCATGTGCGAATATACAGCACATTTGCTATATCATAAAAGAAGTGGGAGCCTCAACATTATGCATTAGACTTGGTTCTGCAGCTTTGAGCTGTGCTTGTATGAGAGTCGCTGCGATGGCAACCGAGAAGTTTCAACGTGTACCAATAACTACCGGTAGTGTTCTATAGCTGCTTCATAATCGTATTGATTCACTGCGTTTTTGAGAAACAGCGCCAAGACAATCATGATATTACAATAGGGGAGACCGGGGCTAGTTGTAACAGGGGTAGGTTGTAACAGAGCTAATATTTCCTTGAGTATACGCTGGGAAGGGCTGAGTTTCCTCACATAGATTGACATTGATATCGGCCACCTTTGTACCAAAGGGCATCCATTTATACGAATTGACGTACAAAAAAATTGACAAAAACGTTTTTGGTGCATAAAAGTAAAAAATGACATGATCAGAAAAACTCTCCTGCTTCACTGCCTGTGCGGTTTAAGAAGTTTGTTTGGATACTATTTGAATAAGGATGTAAAGCTTGTACAACTGGTCCAGTGTGATAAGGCTCACTTCCACATGCATAGGTATTGCAGCACACATTTGACCTGAACTANCCACATGTATGTAATCCGACCTCGACGCAATCATCCATACATAACACTGTGTGAATTCTTACACTGTAATAAAGAAATCCGATCTCGACTAGAGGAATGTAAGAATTCATACAATGTTATGCGTGGATGATTGCGTCGAGGTCAGATTCCATAGGCCTGAAATACAAGATGGCGATTTCGTAGTCAGAGGAGGACACCCGTGTGTGTATTTTTTCGTGTTTTTCTGCATTAGAACGGATAAAGTCATGCTTCCACATCTTCAAAGGTAGGTTACTTTCATTACTTTTCATTACTCAATCTGATTAGTTATATCGAATAGTGTGGTTGACCTGCTAGACATTTTCAATTGTCTTTGGCCTCGCCCTTCTTTGTTAGTGCATTCCAACAATGCTGACGTATGGAAAGTTCCGGCCCGCTCCCAGTGCGAAAGTACTGAAAGTTCAATTTTTATTTTCGTAATGCCTGCGTATTGCCTATTTCTCGTTTTATCCTTCTAACTAATGTTTATTTTGTTTTGTTTGCAGTGATTGTGATGCCGACATTGATGCCTCATGTACTGCCGTGTACAATGTTCGTGTACTTGCATACGAGCCCACTGATGCGACTCCTTCGCCGATTGGATTTGGAATACACTGGCGCCACCACGGACATTGGAAGTCTATTGGGTTTGGAGAGACATTCAAAACATGGCGGACGGGCGTTCGAAACATGGCGGATGGGCACTTGTTTGACATTTACGCCGCGCGATGGCGCGGCTTATTTTTTAAAACCTCCCATGCGCTGCTTTTAACGATCTAGTTCAGCTTTAAAACTGGTAAAATGCATAGCGTAACGACGTCGTTAACCTTACGACGGCTTCGGGAACATGGGTCCAGTTCAGTAAGGAACGGGCCGAGGCCGAAGCAGTTCAGTAAGGAACGCCGCTGTACAATTAAGTATGGATATGTTAGCCTGCTTAGGAAACTCTGCACCACCATATAATAAGTAGGCCCGCTGATCGGAAGGTAACATTTCAAAAATCCTTCGGTCAAAATTATGAATAGAAAAGAGTTGTTGAAAAAACAATTCATGAATTGACGCCGGTTATTAAATAACGGACTCTGCAATAGTAGGTGTTTAGTGGATTACATCAGAAAGCCACACTGACAACAAGGGGTTAAGACATTAGTGAAATTAGGGTGTTGGGACCCGATTTGGAGACATTCAAGAAAAACTGCTGTCCATTTATTTTTTGCCATGAATGTGCATGTTGGTGATAAACATACTATATAGAGAGACCCCGATAACTACCAGTAAACAAAATCGAAATATCAATACCCCATTCAAAACATCAACAACGCCATTCATAGCATCCACTTGCTTCTGTCAACAATACACAATCAAAAGATGGAAAGAAATAGTTTTTTTTTTCTATTCAAGCCTTTAATGATAGTGCTGCTGTGTAGCGTTCCTTGCCTGAAGTGCCACCTTTGGAGGACCTTCCTACGACACATCTTAAGGGGTTGGGAGAACAGCTAGTGCCAGCTCGTGAGGCCTGCAGTCTCAGCATAGGGATAGGCGGCGGTACCTCCCCTTGGAAGATTTACAGTACCGAAATGAAGGATGACAATAGGCTTGGACTTTCTGCGGGACAAGCGTTGTGTAGTAGATCTAAACACCAATACCCTCACTGTGGCCGGTAGAAATGTTCCAGCAATCTACAGACGGAACACTGATGGGGAGGATAACTACGTTGACCGGGTAGTCCTTAAACGGACAATCACGTTCCAGCCAAACTCTGTTTTGGTCATACGAGCGAGTCTGCAGGGTGTACCTCCGTCAGAGGCGGACCTCATTGTAGAACCTACCCGAAAGTGTCCTCGGGTGCTAGTCGCATCGTCTCTGGTTCCAGGCACTGACGTGGTACTTCAAGTTATCAACGATACTCACCGCCCGGTTTGTTTGCGCCGGGGACACCACATTGCCACAGCCTCACTGGCGGAAGAGGTGGTTGAGGAGAATGGAGACGAAGAAATGGTCGCACCAAGGATTCAAAAAGTAGAGGAGGCCGCACCAGACCCAGGCGACCTGCCAACGATCAAGGAGGCAATGCCGCCTCATTTAACTGATTTATTCTCCCGTTCCTATAGAACAACAAGTCCGAATCGGGAGCTTCTACTGGAGTTCGAAGGACAGTTTGCGAGGGATGACACCGACCTAGGTTGCCTAAAGGGGGTGAAGCATAACATCAACACTGGGGATGCTGCACCGATCAAACAAAAGTAGTGACGGACTCCGTTACATTTTCAGGGCCAGGAGGAGGCCCATTTAGCAAAGCTGTTGGACCGAGGGATAATCCGCCGCAGTGCTTCAGACTGGGCTGCAGCCCCGGTGCTCGTTCGAAAGAAAGACGGCTCTCTTCGCTACTGCTTGGATTATCGTGCTCTCAACTCGGTCACGATCAAGGATAGTTTTCTTCTACCCCGTCCACTATAGAGCGCCGACAACATTAGGAAGGGTTCGGGAAGCAAATGTGTCATTTCGGCATTGCTTCCGCATCAAGTCCTGGTCGTTTTACCCTTTCCCGAACGGGCAGAAATGCCGCGAACTGTTCAGGAATGATAAAGACAGTGAACGGAACCTTTCAAGAATATGCGGAGAGGTTGCCGAATGAATGCGGATTCACTAAATTTGCATTCCGCGTCTTGTCCGCGCCCTAGTCGACGCTGCGTTTTAGAGGAATGTTTGGACACTCTGCAGGGAAGCGTGTACTTTTCCTGCCTGGATCTGGCAAGCGGTTATTATCAGATCGAGTTGGATGACACCAGCATGGGGAAAACAGCCTTTGCCACGAAGTTTGGTTTATTCGAGCATACGAATGCCGTGCGGTCTCTGCAACGTCCCTGCCACCTTCCAGAGAGCAATGGAACTCGTACTGAGAGGACTCACCTTGAAGGAAGTGATCTACACTGACGACATTATAGTTTTGGGAAGCACGTTTCAGGTGGCATTGCTTAATCTCCGAAAGGTTTTCCAGAGGCTTAGGGAATTTGACTTAAATGCAAAACCTAGCAAGTGCCGCCCTGTTCCGCACACAGGTGGAGTTCCTTGGAAGGATCGTGGATAAGGACGGTATCTCCGTCTCGCCTAAGAAGATCAAGGCAGTTCAGGAATGGCCAACCACTAGTAATAGGGTTGAATTGCTTCAATTCCTGGGCTTTGTTAATTACCATCGCGATCATATTCCGGGTTATGCTGGATTGACGGGGGAACTTTACGGGTTAGTCTCTCCCAAGTCTACCTGGAGATGGACGTCAGAGGAAGATCAAGCGTTCAGGAGGCTGAAGCAGAGCCTGATTGAGGCACCGTGTCTGTCTTACCCCACCAAAAATGGCCAATTCACGCTAGATGTTGACGCCTCGGACCGTTCCATAGGAGCGGAGTTATCCCAAGTCCAAGGGGAGGAGAACAAAGTCATTGCCTATGCCAGTGCCCTGTTGACGCCTACTCAAAAAAGGTACTGCACCACCCGGAAAGAACTGCTTGCTATCGTCCAGTTTACCCGGCATTTTTAGCTCACCGTGGTGAGCTTATACAATGGTTGTGCGTCCGTCGTCCGTCGTCGTCCGGCGTCGTCCGTCGTCGTCGTCGTTGTCCGTTAGCAGGGCACGTTTCGTAACCGCTGAAGCTATTGATCTGAAACTTGGTACATATATCCCCCTAGGTCAGATGACCCACGACACCAAGTTTCGGTCCGATTCAACTCTCAGTTTGGCCACAAGGTGGCGGAAACCAAAAACACAAAAAGTGCAATAACTCCTGAACTAATGACTAGTTCATCTCCAAATTTTTATCATAGGTGTAGCTAATAAGGATATAAATGGGATTTGGCGAAATGGGAAGTCACCGTACCATAGTGACATTTGATCACTATTTTCGAAAAAATTAGGGAAAGAATATTTTTCTTTTGTAAAGAAAAAAAAATGCAAGACTGTAACTCCTCGAGCCGGGAGAGCTGTAGGCTCTTTGCGATTCAATAAATATGTTTATTAAAAAAAAACAAAAAAAACTAGTTTGCCGACCATATTTGTAAACAAACCAGGTTGTTTACAACTTCGGCGTCTAACTCCTTTAAGGGCGGTCGTACTAAAAGCCGACAACCCCATTAATCGCCGACAACTGCCGTCAACCGCCGACAACCCCCTATAAAACATGATTGCGCATGCGCGGGAGTGGTGGTGTTTCTCTCTTTCGGAGTGGAAATTTATTGCACTTTCTCTAATTTAACCAAGTTGTTTTTCATTTATTTATGTTTGTATATCTACAGCAGTGAGCCAAGAGCGATCGAAAGGCTAACAGAAGAGGATTGCCTTCCTATAGCGACAACTAGAGCCGATTTTCGAGTCAACCAAATACGCCACATACGGGTCGGCCATCTTGACCTTTGTTGTTGACGGGCGCCATATTTGAATAGCGATCAAATCGATCAGCTGTGAGCAGTGAGTTGCTGCTGTCTTCGTTGGAACTCCAGACGGCCAATTGTGTCATATTGGAAGTGGTCGTCCTATTCTTGATCAGCTGCCTGGCAGTACGATTCCTCCGTGGACATCTTCGGCTCTGGCAATACCGGTAAGGTGATGAACACACTGCACCACACAATAGGCCTACTCACTTATAGATGTCACTAAATTGATTAGGCTAGGCCTGCCTAGGCTATCCAAGTAACACCGTAAGCACATCTTAAGATAAACAGGAGTGCTGGGAAAATTTATAGTCTATAGGTAAGATTGTACCGGTAGCCCTATATGCAGTAGGCCTGCATTCAACAGAGTGTGCGGCTACTAGAAACTGCCTCAGTCATACTTTACGGCTAGACATGGCCAGCGGCGGGCAAGATGAACCCAATCAGTACGCTCCTCAAGATAGTTTATCTAGTGTCACGATGGATGGGTCAAACCCGGATCTTGCAGACCTAGACGAATCGAGAATAAACCATGAGTCTACTCCATATAAGTGTACCCAAATCCTTAGTAAAAATGCAAAACAAGGAGAGGTACCAAAAATCCTATTATCTAAGGATAAAAATTCTCCACTGACCCAGGGCAGCCAAGTAGGAGCCCGTAAACAAAATCCACCAACGTCCACTCCAAAGCCGGGTTTGTTATCATCCTTGACGGCCAGTCATGTCAGTAGTGTTGAGATATCATTATCAAGTGGAACAATACGAAAACAGAGTACAAGAACACCCGACTCATCCGAAAAAGAAAGGGATGATAGGTCAAAAAGGTTGAGAGGCGATCAAGAGATGCCATTCCCACAAAGGATTTTAGACTCTCCGACTCCATCCCCACCAACAGGCGATTCACTATCTCGTCCAGCTACACTAGAGGACATACAGAAGATGTTTACAAATTTACTGAGGCTCCAGAACCAAAAGTACGATTCCATCACCCAGAAGATTGACAAACTAGGAACAGATATTAACATACAGATCAAGCAGGCTGTTGACTCGGCAATGGCAGAAAAACTGCCAGAAATTCAGGAAAATGTAAACAGAGCAATTAAAGAAGTAAAGAAAGAGGTCGATGACAAAATTGACTCCAACATTAGTAAAGTGGAAAAAAAGGTTGATGACCTGCGCAAGGATTTAAGAGGGGAGGCAGAAAGATCCGGGAATATTATAATCCATCAACTACCAGAACCGACGTCATCAACACCTGATATGCGGAAAAAATCCGAACAAGGTCATCATTCAAGCGTCTTCTTTACGTACGACCTGTCTAGGGAGGAGCGAATGAGAGAGAAGAACTTACGGGAGGAGTTGAAACAGCGGCGTGAAATGGGTGAAAGCAATCTAGTTATCAGAAATGGGAGGATCATTAGTAAGCCCTCCTTTCGAAGAAACCCCCCGTTCGGGGGGAAGTAGATTAAGGTTGCTGTATACAAATGCCGACCAGCTTTGCAACAAGCTCGACGAATTGAAGGTTGTAGCCCAGAGCTTTGATCCAGAAATAATAGCTATTACGGAGGTAAAACCGAAAAACTCTCGCGCTCAATTACATAAGCAAGACATAATGATTCCTGGATACGACTGTGCACTTAGCGATTTTAGTAGTGGACGTGGGGTATGCATATATACCCGACAAGGAACAACGGTGGAAGTTTTCCTTCCGAACAAACTCATTAAGGATACAGTCTGGTGCGATATAACCCGTAAGGAGCATAAACTGCGTCTCGGATGTATATATCGCAGCCCAAATAATGACCAGCAGAGCAATATGGAGTTATTAGAACAGCTCACAGAGGTGAGCAGAAAACCCCCCACGAAATATGATCTAGTACTATATGTGGAGACTTCAATATAAATGAGGTCGACTGGGCAACCCTTCAGAGCAACAGGCCGGCAACGCACCCAGCATCTATGTTTTTAGATTACTGTTTAGATCATCAGATGACCCAACACGTACAACATCCCACAAGATTCAGAGAAAACCAGAGGCCTACCCTGGACGACTTAATCCTCACTAGAGGAGACGATACTCTTGAGGGCGTAGAGCACGCACCTGGACTAGGTCTGAGTGATCATTGTATGCTGCTGGCAAACATTAATTTAAAGGATAGCCAAGTGGAAGAAACAGCTTCTTTTCGGCCAGCCGCCTGGAATTATAACAAAGCAAATTTCGACGCAATGAGGAAAGAAATACGGGACACAAACATTGTCCAGAAAATACATGGGAAGTCTGTCGAGGATAGTTGGAACATCATAAAAGAAAGTATCCAAAGAGTGACAGAACGGCATGTCCCACGTTATAGACAGGTAAACTCTGATCGAAAACGCTCTAAGGCATTATGGATGAATGATAAGGCTATGAGAAAAGTTCGGCACAAGAGAGCCGCATTCAAACGTTACATGGAAACAAAGGAAGCAGCAGATTATATCGAATATACTATCCAACGCAGAGAAGCCCGTAAGGAAATCCGAGCTGCCGCTTGTGAGCACGAGTGGCGAATGTCATTCGATGCTCGACGAAGACCTAAGAAGTTTTGGGCCCACGTGAAAAAAAGAACAAAATTGCGCCCAGAAATGCCAGCCCTCAGAGTGGGCGATCGCGTGCTTCAGGAGGATGTTGATAAAGCAGAAGCACTAAATGACTTTTTTGCTAGTGTTTTTACGGAGGAGAATCTAGGTGAAATGCCCGTCGCCCCAAATACCTCATCCACTAACAGAATAGGCAATGTAGTTTTTACCGAGGACAAGGTAAGGAAGGTATTAGATTCTTTGAAGCCAGACAAGAGTCCAGGGCCGGACGGCATTAGTCCCAGAGTTCTCAGAGAATTAAGAGATAGCCTTGCTCCCTGTTTTACGGTACTTTTCCAGAGGTCGTACGAGTCTGGGACCATCCCACAAGAATGGAAACATGCGGTGGTATGTCCAATACACAAGAAAGAGGACAAATCGTCACCTAAAAACTATCGACCAGTCAGCCTAACGTGTGTAGTGTGCAAGGTAATGGAAACAATTGTTAGGGACCACATCATGAAGTTCCTTATTGGAAATGATCTTCTGTCTTCTAAACAATACGGTTTCGTTCCGGGCAAGAGCACCACGATAAACCTCATCAGATGCATCGAAGACTGGTCAAAGGAAATTGACGATGGTGGAAGGGTAGATGTCTTGTATTTCGACTTTAGAAAAGCATTTGATAGTGTTCCCCACCAAAGATTACTACTCAAGATTGCAAGTTTCGGAATTGACACAAGGACGACCAAATGGATTGAAGAGTTTCTGAAAGGCAGAACTCAAACGGTGCGAGTCGGTACTGCCACATCTAGTAACAAAGGCGTAACTAGTGGAGTTCCCCAAGGTAGCGTGATGGGCCCTGTTCTATTCCTCATGTTCATAAATGATCTGCCAAATAGTGTCGAAAGTACTGTAAGTATGTTTGCAGATGATGTAAAACTGTACCGAGCGATAAGGTCCGAGACAGATTGTCAACGGCTTCAAAATGATATTAAAAATCTGTCTGATTGGTCACTGAAATGGCAACTGGAGTTCAATCCCAGCAAATGCGCATTGTTACGCCTTGGGAGACATCCACTTCCGTGGACGTATTCCATAAATGGAGTGAGGATTGACAGGAAAGGAGAGACGAAGGACTTAGGCGTCATTATGAAGGACGACCTAAATGCAGACTCTCATGTAGCGGAGGTGACATCAAAGGCTACCAGAATATGTTTGACTATTAAAAGGGTCTTCCAGCATCTAAATTGGCGTACAGGAGTACAGCTTTACAAGGCAATGGTTAGGCCAATATTAGAATATGCCTCAAGTGCATGGGCCCCATTGCATACAAAAGACAAGGAAGCAATCGAGAAAGTCCAGAGGCGTTTCACCAAGTTTATAGAAGGAATGGGTGACTTGAGTTACACGGACAGACTAAAAAGGTTAAATCTTTTCAGCATGGGTCATAGGAGACAAAGAGGCGACCTTATAGAAATGTACAAGATCACCCACTTTACAGATATGGCCCAGCACCTCCTCGTCAGAAACCACCCAGGCACGAGAGGGCACAATTACAAGGTTCGCATCGAGAGATCAAGGACTTCGGCCAGGAGAAATCAATTCTTCAATCGGGTGTCCTCGGCTTGGAACAATCTCCCCTCACAGATGGTGAATGTACGGACTGTGGAGGCCTTCAAGCGAGGTCTCGACCTATTATGGAAAGATGATCCCTCACATTTTACACCATAATTTCTATTTCTATACACGCAGCTAAACAAAGCGCGAGGCTGGCGGTTATAACTTTCTTCTCTCTTTTCAGACTGTAGCAACTATTGATATACTTTCCATTACACGTATTTGCAGAGATGGATAATAACAAGGAACCTATTATCGATACGGACCTAGACTACGAGGATGACGACGATAGTTCCTCTATATGTAGTGGGACTACTCAGGTGGGCACAGATAGCTCTTACTATACCGTTATTAGCGGGACAACCCAGGAAGATTCAGAGTTGGAAGATATGATTGATGATGAAGGGCTGTATGGTAATAGTACAGATAGGGACACCAGAATTGTGGTATTAGGCAACATGAAGTTCTCTGTATCCAATATCCACCCAGATGATGCCATGGAAGAAGAGACTAATATGATTTCAGTTGGGATACCGGCAGGGTCAATGTGCCCGATTTGTCCTACAGCACATAGGAAGCAGAAGAGGCATGTAGTTCGCCGACATATGCCGTGGTATGTTATGGCCCACACCGCGTGTTGGAGTTGCAAGGTCCAATGTGGACCAGAATTCATCCTCAAGAAAAATCATCCCCATACGACAATGAGTGAAGACGACCACATCCTGTGGAGAGAGAAAATCCATATTGTCCTGCAGAACCTTGCGGAGCTCTTGGGTGCAAAAAATCTGAATGAGCTGCACCAAATGGTCATATGCAACAACTGGTTCCCAAATCCACAGCTGGGTCAAACGGAGTATAACTTGCCATTCCTACCGATAGAGCAGCAATGGTTGAAGGATTACGAGGCCTACTTTAGCCCGGATTTCGATCCAGATATGACGTACACACCATCACCTCCAAACAGGATAGTGTGCCTTGTACACTGGAGGATCCTTACAGAACTAATGTCCAGAATACCAGCACCGTATATCAAACTAATCAACGACCTCTAAGTCGTGTCTACCTAGACACCCAGCTCAACATTGCGGGTGCTTGAATTCGATTCTCAATAAGGACAACCAGTAAAATTAAACAAGAGAAAACTCAGCCGTTGGCGGGTTACATATATAGATATATATTTATCTCCTAACAATAACTACGGTACCATTGGAGTCGATAACAATAGTAAAAGTGTAACAAATCTTGTTCTGTTTTCAGCTTTCTCACATCACCTGGTTGGTTGATTGCACATGTTTATTACGACTAAAAATTATTAAACCTAACATGTTCATGTTACTATTTTCATTACAGGTGGAGGGACTCGAAAATATGAGGGTATACTATATACCCCATAAAACAACTTTGGCACTAAAGTCATAGTGTTCAATCCAGATATTAATACTATTATGCTTTTTATATCCTTCAGATTATGCACTTTTGTTGCGATTCTTCTACCCAACACAACCTTTCCTCAATAACCAGCCTTGTTGTTCCACCTGGGCTAAACGGATGGTGTACCACAGCTAAGACAAGGGCGTGGTTATGTTATCGGTAGTTCTGGCCCAGGTGAGTAAGTTCTCGATTGTATAACCTGTTGAAATTCTCTCGAAAAAGACACATCCCACAGGAGTGTCAGTGAGATGGAAACAGGACAAGAATGTAGATACGTTATCGGTTAGGGGTATGTACAAAATGCACCAGCACTGTATTAGCCAAAAATTCACCTTGTTTGTTCCTGTATTTATACCACCACCACCACCCCGTTTCTTGCGCAACGATTGATTCTAAAACGCAGCGGCTTACAGCCAATTTAGGCTATCAGAGTCGATACAAATGATGATGATGATGATGATAAAACCGCCGACAACCAAGCTATTCTCGGGTATATTCCATATCTTTGCACATTCTTTGTATTTTCTAACATAACTGAACTAAATTTGTCTATTTTATTCACAGGTTCCCCCACAGTTCGTTAATGTTGAGCGCCGACAACCCAAGTCTGCACTCATAGCCTACCGACGGCAGCCATCTTTATTGAGCAGTTGAGACTGGGTCGTTCGAAATGGTGGAATGCATTTTGTGGTGACCTAAGTTGTAATGCAATGCAATGGATGATGAATTTGTCATTCGTTAGAAATGGTGGAATGCATGTGACGGAGAAAAATCTGTAATAAATGAATAAAATGGATTTTTAGTAAATGAATAAAATGAATTTTTAGTAAACAGTACCGGTACTGATAGTGTTGTTGTGTTGATAATCCTACGAAGTGTATATTGTTGCGTCTTGGGAAAAACCCATATCCAAATAACTATATCATAAACGGAACAACAATCGCTAGACAGACGGAAACAAAAGATCTCGGTGTGATAATGAAGGACGATCTTGGTGCGGTTTCTCACGTAGCGGAAGTAACAGCAAGGGCTACTAGAATCAGCTTCACTATCAAGCGGGTCTTTCAGTCCCTAAATTGGCGTACCGGGGTACAGCTATTTAAAGCAATGATTCGACCGATCCTGGAATATGCATCTTGTGCATGGGCACCGTTGCACAAACGAGAAAGGGATGCAATTGAGAAGGTCCAGAGACGATACACCAAGTTAATAGACGGCATGAGTGACCTAAGTTACACAGAAAGGCTTAGAAAGTTAAACCTCTTCAGCATGAGCCACAGACGTCAAAGAGGAGATCTCATAGAGATGTTCAAAATTACTCATTTCACAGACATGGCTGAACATCTTTTAGTCAGGAATCACCCAGGAACAAGAGGTCATGACTACAAAGTTACCATAGACAGATCAAGGACAACTACTAGGAAGAACCAATTTTTTAACAGGGTTGCGTCGTCGTGGAACAACCTTCCCGCTCACCTTGTTAATGCAAGGACTGTGGAATCTTTTAAAAGAGGTTTAGATCATCTATGGAGGAACAACCCATTATGTTTCACGGTATAATTTAAATACCCAGCATACAACATGTCGCAGCCAAATTAGAAACCCTGGTGCGGCATGATCTTTTCGTAAAAATTGTTTTCATCTCACTCTCTCCTTGATTACAGGAAATGGTACGTCAGCTGAAGTTACATTACTGTGAAGTATAAATTTTTTACAACACTCTTGAAATAAAATCTCTTTTTCCTACCCAACTTTTTCTAGAACAGATAAATGGCAGCCTACAAGGAGCCTATAGTGGATACGGACCTCGACTACGATGAATCAGACTCCTCCTCAGAGTGGAGCGGCACGACGCAAGAGGAAACTGAGTCGGAACAAGAAACAGGGGTTAAATCAGAAACCAACGAAGATACCAGAATAGTAATACTGGGGGATATACAGATAACAGTGTCAAATATCCACCCCGATGACGCACAAGAAGAAGTAATCAACATGATTCCGGTTGGTAAGACGGTTGGATCATTCTGCCCACACTGTCCGCGGGTAAATCGACGGCTGAAGAGACACGTCCTGAGAAAGCACCTACCTTGGTTCGTAATTGGACACACTGCTTGTTGGAAGTGTCAAGTGCAGTGCGGATCTACCTATCTCCTTCAGAGGTACCATGCACATACTACTACTGGGGACGAAGTGCTATGTATGTGGAGAGAAAAGATACATATGATGCTCCAACTTGTGGCTCTCTACCTGGGGGTCACAAATCTCAACGAACTCCTGCAGATGGTGATTGACAATGACTTATTTCCTACCTCACAAGGGGAAAATATAGAATACAATTCGCCATTCCTCCCCATTGAAGAAAAATGGATGAAGGCATACGAGATCTTCTACAGTCCTGACTATTCCCTAACTACCGTCTTCATCCCATCACCACCAAACAGGATAATCTGTTTAATTCACTGGAGAATCTTGCCGGACCTTTTGGCTAGAGTGCCCCCAGAGTGCTTACAATTAATAAGAGATCTATAGAACTACACACCTACTTGTCTACCCAGCCTAAATCATGGCGGGTAAATTCTTATTCAGAATTACATTTGGCATAATGCATTTCCTACTATCTTTCTAACCCATTAGGAACCCAGCCACTGGAGGGTCCGTACCTAGTACTCCATATTAACAACAGTTTTTTATTCACTCTTAGTTACACAGTTCCTGCACTTCCTGAAAGTAAATTGGTACTCGTGCACCTGTTCCTCATGGTTACCCTTGAGACAACTATAATTTAATCAAGTTACTGTTTCTCTGTTACAGGTGGAGGGTCGTTAAACCATTAGCACATAATTATCACTTATAAGGCACTAAATAGCATGCACAATGTGTATTCGGATCCTAGTATTAATCCTACCTTTACGTTCCTATCGTTTCAGGTGTGTTCCGCTACCCTTACTTTCCATTTAAAAATTTGTTAGTGACTAACTAAGGGATGTTAAGCTTTAAACTAACCAGACCTAAATTAGGCGCACCACAGCAAAGAAAGTGCGTGGGTATCCTTTCATAACACCTTCCTGGTGAACAAATTTTTATCCTGTGTGTCACGTAACAGTAAAATAGGGACGAGGGACACAGCCAAATTGGAGTGTCAACACGTAGGTCTAAGTAGAGACATGTGAATATGAGAGTAGTACATGTATGAGAATATTGCGCACACTGTATTTTAATCAAGTTAGTTTGTTGCTGTTTCTGTTTATTAGTTATGTTCAAATCCCCACTGTGGGTTTTTCTTTTCTTTGATATCGACACCATCACCCCAAAAAGCGCACTATAATAAGCAGCGGCTCACAGTCCGTAAGGGCTACAAAAGTCGAAACATATGATGATGATGATGATGATGATAATATTCACAACTAATTTATGACAAGTTGGCCTACTGATGAGCTAGTTAGTTGATCAAAGGCTAGGCCTAAATTGATGATTGATCAGCTGGTGGTGATAACGTGAACACGGGTCAACGCTGATGCTGGCACAAATTGCTGAGTGCATAGTGACCAATTAGTGATCAAAGGTTAAAATGACGACTGACATGTTAGCTGACAACCATTGTAGGTGATAAAGTGAACACGGGTCAACACCGATGCTGACACTAATTGTTGATTGCATGACCAATTAGTGATGAGCTGGTCAGATCAAAGGATTTGATGTTGATAATTGACATTCAATTGACGACAGCGATGATTGCTGAACTGGTGGTGAACACGGGTCAACACCGATGCTGACACTAATTGTTGATTGCATGACCAATTTAGTGATGAGCTGGTCAGATCAAAGGCTTTGACAATTGACAGCAATGATTGCTGAACTGGCGGTGAACACGGGTCAATGCTGATACTGACATTAATTACTGAGCAATTAGTGATGAGCTGGTCAGATCAAAGGCTAAATTATTGACGACTGACATAATAGTTGCTGGAATAGTGATGGTGAAGACAGATCAACGCTTATTGACACTAATTGTTGACAACTGGTGATGAGGTCGTCACATCAAAGTCGGCTGAACTGACAGGTGAGTTGAAACAAATTAGCGGCCTAACTCTGATTACTCATTTTCTGGTGACACGTCGTTCATAGTCCCTATATAAAGCAGCCCCAAACGACAGTAACTCAGTTTCGGCATTGCTGTTACATAGATCGCACGATCGACGTTTCTCAGAGACCACCACTTCAGGACCAGTTCAAGTTTCAAGACCAGGGATTCAGACGGTACAGCTATTTCAAATTTCAACATCAAGAGTTCGAGGTAAGAGTTTCGTTTTCTCAAGTTTCAAGACCAAGGGTTCAGGGAAAGTGTTAAGGGAAAGTTCAAGCATTCAGGGTAAGTTCAAAACCAAGGGTTTAATTTTTCAAGTTCAGGGTACTGGTTGGTAAATACGATCAGGGTAAGTTCAAAACCAAGGGTTTAATTTTTCAAGTTCAGGGTACTGGTTGGTAAATACGTTCAGGGTAAGTTCAAAACCAAGGGTTTAGTTTTCAAGTTCAGTGTACTGGTTGGTAAATACGTTCAGGGTAAGTTCAAAACCAAGGGTTTAGTTTTCAAGTTCAGGGCACTGTTAAAGTGTTTTTCACATTGAACTGGCCAAAGGTACTTGGCTGACCTCTTGTCACTAAACTGTAATGGCATGATCACAAATAATAATGTTACACAACCCTTAAAAGCCAGTGTCATGGCTGAACAGCTTTGGCTGACACCATGAAAGAGCTACATATAAGGGATCTGTTTTCAAGTCAGTGTTGTGCAACACCACTACCTCTTTTGGTAAATGTGATATGGTCACATTCCTGAGTTCAACTAGTACCTTTGGCCAGTTCAATGTGAAAAACACTTTAGGTAAACGTTCAAGCGTTCAACTAGGCGGTTCAGATAGGTAGATATTAGTAGGGTACGTAGAATTAGCTAGATAGGATAGGTAGATAAGTTCAAGCTTCAAGAAGGCGGCTTCAGGATCAAGTTCTGGACGTTTAGCCCAAAGGGACACGTAAGACCGAGGAAGGCCAGGTAGACTGAAGATCCGTAGAGCAGTTAAAACTAAGATGGGCAGAAGATACAATCGTAAACAGCCGAAGTCCAGAGTTCCTTACCCTTGCGGAGATTGTGGTTCAACAACTCATAGTACCGAATGTGTTTTTTGTGAAAGCTGTCGTATGTGGTTCCACAGAACATGCCAGAAGTTGTCTTCACCTGATTTTAAATTCTTAGGAGACACCACTCTCGGATTTTGGTGTAAATCGTGCCTCTACGACAATGGCAACTACAATTACGATGTAGGACTGTGCAGGCTTTCAGATAACGGAAATAATGACAAGAAAGTTAGGATGGACGCAGCAAAACGAGAACTTGTCTTTCTGCGAGAAGAAGGTGGTAACTACATGTAGGCCTATGCGACACTAACTGCAACCTATGAAGAAGACGGACTTCTTACACGTGATGTGATGGCTGCCAAAATCCTCGAAGACTGTGGTGGAGTGACGGCAGGGAAGATACCAAAGGAGATGAAAGAAGGCCAGCACCAAGAAAAGCTAAGCGGCGAATCGTCATTTCAAGTCCTGCGAAGATTGATATTCGTGATATACCCAAAGAGCAATGCATTACGGGCAAAGGAGATCAAGGAAGGCCAGCAAGATCAGCCAAGAGACGAATTATCACTTCAGGTCCTGCTAAGATTGATGTTCGAGATTCGTCCAGGAGGAAACGCACTGTGGACAGTGAGGATCAAGAAAGGCCAGCAAGACCTACATTGTACTAAACGACGATTCGTCACTTCCCAGACAGCAAGCATCGGTGGGCCTCTAGAGGCTAATGGGGGGCATGGGGGCAGCGGCAACCCCTCGTTAGCCGCTAGAGGGCCGCAAGTGGAGGTGGAAAAGTGGCCCTCTAGTGGCAAGCATCGGTGGGCCTCCAGAGGCTAGTGGGGGGCATGGGAACAGCGGTAACCCCTCGTTGGCCACTAGCGGGCCGCCAGTGGAGTGGGACAAGTGGCCCTCTAGTGGCAATGCATCAGTGGACC
>NMRB01001560.1:46232-123655 GCA_002633025.1 Notospermus geniculatus | reverse complement strand
GTATTTCTCTACAGAGGTGCTGTGTTAACTGTTATGCTGTACTTCTGTCATTATGGTCTGTTAAATTCCGATTTTTTGTTTTCAAGCAAATATTCTTTAAAATTCGCCTCAGTCCGAGTCAGCTGGCTGAAAAAAGTGAAGTGTTACATAACACGTGTGGCGTAGGGCTAGGCCTGCGTCAAGTGTCTCTTCAGTCTTACATGTACATGTAAATGTTCATATTGCAGGGTTGTCAAGAGGTATTTTATACGTCTGGGTACAGGGCCTCGGCAGTGTTCCTGATGTTCCCCGGGCTGTCAACGTGTCGTCTCCGACAGAGGGCAACAGCCTGGGGGTTTTAAAAGCGCCCCCTGTCACCACCAATTCACTTGCGTTCGAAAACGTCTACTTGGACAACGCAAGCGAATTGGTGTGGAAGAATGCACAAGATGCCTCGAACCTGTGCATTGCGGTGAACTTGGCGGATGGCATTGAAGTCTCTTGGAACACGTATGTCATGGGCGGACGGCTCTATGTGGAAGTCCCGAGCGGAATACTGCCCGAGGGCTCAAAGGAGAGGTAAGCTGTGATCCTGGCAATAAGTGCTCTTGTGAACAGTGGGAAGGTGCTTACTTCAAGTAATAGCAATACTGTACAGAAGAGTGTACTTGGTAGTAAAAGGTAGGCTGTTAGTTCAACCAACCATGCTCCCACTGATCACAAGTGCGAAGTGGCTTAAATTCTATTGGTGACCAGTATTCAAGACATGCTATGCGACATGCGATGTTTATGAGAGCTGGGTTGGTTTGCCTGATGAAAACAGAGAGGGCACTGGAATTGAACTTACAGGGAGCCTTACTGAATGGTGTAGGCCTATCCATCCCCATTGGACTTGGAGGATGGTCATTGATTTTGTGTAGAGACTATGAACGTGAAGGTTCTGTCCCAGGCATTTTGCCTTTTTGTGCTTGGGTCCCATTGTTTCTTCAACAAGGGGACCCAGAACAGTTCCTTGTCAATACAGCACTCAAGAATATAGGTCTGTAAGTATTTCCTTCAGAAGAATCCAGAACAATGGTCATAAATAACTTGTTCTTGTGTAATGCTCTTAATTGCTAAAAAAATGGGTCACTTTGTCACTCAACTCCCACATTGAGTCATTATGGAATAATTGACAACAGATTTGGTCTAACATGTCTAAAAACCTAGAATACAATGATTGTCAGTTTGCCATGTTAGATTACTTATGAATACTGACATACTTGTGGGGAGTGGACTTCCCTCCTCTTTGTGAGAGCTTTCTCACTGGAGTTGGGTTTCAATGCGTAACTCACCCAGGCGTGTGTCCAGGGTTTCGCCAGAATAAAAAACGAGGGTACGGACAAAAAAAAATTTGAAAAAAAATTTTTGAAAAAGTTTCAAAAATTTTTTTTTCTTGAAATTTTTTTTGTTGATTTTTAAAAAGGTTTTAAACGATGTTTGGCGCATTTTGAAGCATAAAATCCCTGTGCCGGTGATATCACTTCATGGAAAAATGGTTACCCAACGTTTTTGAGGGTACGGATCCGTACCCTGGAAAAATTTCAGGGTACGGAATTTTACCCTCTGGCGGAAACCCTGGAGGGTGCCCAGGGGATCGAGGTTCGAGAGGTCAACATAATAAGAATAAATGATCAACTAGTGTCTGGGCTGGGTTGCACAGAACTCATGTTAGCGCTTACATGATGTTAGCGCTAACATCATGTTAAATGACGTAAAATGACAATGGATTTTGACGTCATCTAACATAAAAGTTTGCGCTAACACCATGTTAGCGCTAACATGAGTTTTGTGCAACCGGCCCCTGATCCCTAATAAAGAGGTCATTGGTTCAGGTTCTCGTTAACTTTCCCAAGGCTGGAAATAACCGGTTTCGCATCGCACATTGCGATAGAAAATACGCATTTCGCGATGCAACTTCAAATGTGCCGATGCAAATTCGCGAAATCAAGAAAATAACATCGTCGGCGCCCCATTTCGTGTCTGTAGGCCTACACTACAATACATCGGCAATGCCAGCCAGGGTCAGGGAATTGGCTCAGTGCCCAAATTAAGACTCAAAACAAATGTGCCCATTAATCATGTTAATAGCCAAAAGCGCTCATATTTCACCAAGAGCCACATGGAAAATGAGTACAACCTTATTCCCACTCACAGAAGAGATCCAGCAGTTGGCTAAGTTGCTAACCAATTTCAAAAATTGCTACACAAATACAATATTTGATTAGCAAATTCACTCCGAGGGTGAAAAAAGTTATTTCCAGCCTTGTTTCCCGTCATATATTTTTTTAAATGATTTGTTTTTTTCTCCAGTTTCGTCTCACTCCTGGAATACGCAGAAGAGGAACTTCACTGCTCTCACGTCATTATTTGCTTCAAGAAAGATCGCACGGATCGAGGTAGGTTTCCGTGACAACAGATCACCGAAGGCAGGTCAGAGTGGCGCAGTAGAAACATTGCCACCTGCACAATTGAGGTTTCTGGTTCAACTCCCACTGGTTCAGAAAATTTGAACAAAAACTTGGCTGTTTTAAACAGGGTTTACAGTTCTTAATGTTTTCAATTTCAGCGTCTCTCGTGCGGATGTTCATGTTCCTGGGATTCGTACCGGTTGCCCCCGGCAACCCGATCATCCCACGCTCTCCTGAACTGATGTTTATGGCATCAGTCATCGAGTAGCGGTATGGGAACCAAGTGCGTGGACGTCGCGTAGGAGAAAATGAAGACAAGGGGCCTACACATACGGGAATCTTCCTCCCACGAAAAAAAGAAGAGAAAAATTCAACTTGTAAACTATTCGACTTGAAGCTCAAGGAAAATGAAACGGAGTTTAAAGCTTATGGACCGTTCGACCTCAAGCTCAAGCGAAAAGGAACGAAAATTGAAACAACGATTTTATAGACCTATAGGGGAGCTATACATGTGCTCCAGTCTATTGGATTTGACAATTTGCATTTCGATTTGCTGACTTTTGAAGTCCTTTTAGCTGCATGTTGACAAAACAGCAAGTTGCAGAGAAATATTCCACTTTGAGTGTAACCATCAAGAGTTTTAAAACTCATCTGCCCCCAGGTTTGAGCAGACGTTATCTTCTGTTGAAGTTTTCTAAAAACCTTGGCAATAAATTGGAAAGAATTTGAAGAAACATTCTTCAGATGGTTGATACGAACAACCTTTCTTCAAATATTTTTCATTTTACATCACAGGGTGTGAGAAAGGACAGAAGATGTCGTCTGCTGGACACTGGGGGCACACGAGTTGGTAAAAAACGGATCCCTTATCTTTGATTCTGAGAGGTAGTTTCCCTTTAATATTTGGATGGGTTGCGATCATTTTATCCATTGATATTTTGAATCCTTTAAATTTTCTGATTTTACTAAATTTTCTGATTTTACGAAAATATTTTGAATATTACAACTTTTTACACCCTGACTGAAAATGTATACCACATATTATACCATTTGAACAAGATGGCTCGTACGAAGCAGACAGCACGTAAGTCAACAGACAGACGGGAACGCCCCGGCACGCACCAGACAAATTAGCAGGCGTATTACGGCTTGTGATGGACAATTATGGTTTTGACGCCGGACACTGTCCGTGACCAGTTGCCTATTTTCAATTTCAGGCTTGACTACTTTTCTTGCACAGAAATTGTGGGGGCATTGCACCTGAATTTTAGAAATCTAGTTCTGGAATTCCAGTGCTTTGCCCATTTCCCCAATATCTTGTTAGGGTATTGTGGGGTTTTTGAGGACAAGGTCCTCAGCCCTCTTTGCTTTGTTAGAGCAATGTGGGGCGTGTCTGATGATGAAGATGATGACAGTGATGATGATGATGCTGATGATGAATTTTCGTCCTTTGCTTTCATAGAGCACTGTGACTTGCTGAAGGCCTGTTTCCACTAAAGTGGTTTCCATGTGGTTTGCAACAAATGGTGCAGTTTTCGCAGTGACTACAATAATGACTGACTTCCCTGCCGTCAGAGGCTGCTACCAGTCAGCGGTCCTAGAACGTCATGGAATTTGATGTCACAGAGAAGTGCACGCCACGACGTCATTCATAATGACGTGGACGCCATGGTTTACATCTGACGTCAAATTTTGTGGCGTTCTAGGACCGCTAACAGGCAGTCTCTAACGGCGGTAAAGTCGACTATTAACAGGCCATGTGCTGTTACGACATCGGAGGATTCTAGAAAAACCTGTGAAACATCGGAGGATTCTAGAAAAACCTGTGAAAAGTCAAACTGCATCCCGTGCTGCGAACCATGACGGAATCCATTTTAGTGGAAACAGGCGTAACAGAGGAACACGAAGAGGAGGAAGATGAGGAGGAGGAGAAACACAAAAGATCGTCGAGAAGATGACCTCTGCCCTCTGCTTTCTTGGAGCAGTGTGGCGTGTATTTCTAAATGATGATGATGAAGATGATTTTTCACCCTCTGCTTTGTTAAAGCACTGAGGCTTGCTCCTTAGAAGAAGAAGAAGAAGATGCCAAGAAGACGACCACCACCACCAACACCACCACCAACATTAATCGTCGTGAAGATGATCTGTGCCCTCTGCTTTCTTAGAGCAATGTGGCGTTATTTCTTGATGATGATGAAGACGATGAAGATGACGACGACAATTTTCACCCTTTGCTTTGTTAAAGCTCTGAGGCTTGCTCCTTAGAGGAAGAAGAGGAAGACAAGAAGAAGAGGAAGAAAAAAACATTAGTCATCACAAAGATGATGAGTGCCCTTTGTTTTATTGGAGCATCGTGGCGTTATTTTGTGATGATGATGTCAGCAATGATGAAGATGATGACAACAATTTTCACCCTTTGCTTTGTTGAAGCACTGAGGCTTGCTTCTGAAAGGAAGAGGAAGAAGAAAAGAGGAAAGGCAAAAAAACATTGATCAAGAAGATAATCCGTGCCCTCTGCTTTCTTAGAGCAACGTGGCATTATTTATTGATGACGACAACGATGAAGATGACGACAATTTTCACCCTTTGCTTTGTTAAAGCACTGAGGCTTGTTTCCAAGCTGCCGAAGAAGAGGAAGAGGAAGAAAAAGAAGAAAACAAACATTGATCAAGAAGATGATCAGTGCCCTCTGCTTTATTGGAGCATCGTGGCATGTATTTCTTGATGATGACGGCGACAACAATAGTCTTTTCCATAGCAACAAGACTGAGTACGACCGTGAGGCTTGGTTTCCGTGGAGATGACCTTGTGTTGCCGAAAGGGACTGTTCGTTTTCATCAATTGAGGAATATGAGTTGTGATCCTTGAGAAAATGGAGAAAGCTATGAAGCTGCAAATTGCAGCGATTATTCTGTACAGTACAACAAATAATCCCTGCAATTTGCAAGTGCAAAGCTTTGTCCGTTTTCCCAAGGATCACAACTCAGATTCCTCAAGTGACGAAAACGAACAGCCCCTTTAGTTTAGTGAGAAGCTATATGGGTGAGATGCCGTGTATGTGCCGGATCGTTTTCTATTCGACTTCGGCTGAGCGCAGCAACCAACAACAACAACAGCAGTAGCAACGAGGCATCGAGTCCGACCTTGAGGCTCAGTTTCCATGGAGACGACCTTGTATTGCCAAAGTTGAGTTTAGTGAGAAGCTGTATGGGTGAGATGCCATGTAAGTGCCAGGTCGTTTTCTATTCGACTTCGGCTGAGCGCAGCAACCAGCAACAACAGTAGCAGCAGCAGCAGCAGCAGCCAATGAGTTCCCCTGGCACAAGTCAAGTTGACGCTAAAACTGTCTTTGAAAAATAATGTTGGCCTTGCTGTTCATGCAGACTTGTATTTCACATGCTATAAGAAAATTACACAGACAAATTTTGGGACTTTGCCTCAACTGGCCACTTGGCCTGACTGTATTTTGAGTATCAATCGACGAACTTTAATAGCTGCCTGTTCCAAAAGTCAACACCTCAGAGTTACATTTGCAGGAAGTTTGCCAGTTCTGGTTAGCTAGGCACCAGCATGAACATAACATCAGACTGGCCGGCTCTTCCTGAAATGCTGTGACGCGAGGCCACTTTATTTCAACGTGCCGGGGGAATTCTAAAAACAGCAACAACAACTCTGCCCTCCGGTGGTGAAAGGCAGTGTCTCCGCTTGTCATCAGTGGGGGTATGGCTGACTGTAGTAGTGGCCCTATCTTATATTACCAAGTACATGGCAGTATAGCTCTTACTTCAACCAACCATGCTCCCACTGGTCGAGTAGAGATGGTGCCTTTCACCATTGGAAGGCAGAACTCTATTTCTGTGCAAGAAAATAGTCATTGCTGATTAACCTGAAGAATTTTCTAAACTGTACTAGTTGGTTCATATCCAGCAAGATACCCCTTGAAGTTTGCCGTGTCCATGGATGGACCTCTGGGTCAAACTTATCTCAACTGACCTAATTTCTATCATTATCATTATCGTGTCATACGATACTGAATTTCACAACTATTGACGTTTTAACCGTATCAAGTTCCATACATTTGCGTCATCTGCTCATGTGACGTTTACGCGACCTACATTACTGAATTGCACAATACAGAATAGACAACAAATTCAAAACTCATTTCTGAGTATGCGGAATTGAAATTGAATGCTGAGTATCTGGTACTCAAAGATTGCAAACTTTGAGTACTGGGTACTCTTTACGTTGTGCTCCACAACCTGGCCAATGTCCAATGTTGATTACTCCAAGTTGAGTATATTTGGAACATTTCAATTCCATCTTACGCCTGTTTTATCAATCCTGGGAGAACTGAGGGATTTTGGTGGCAAAAATCAAATCAGTTCTTCCATATATAGACGATTCTCGAATTCGTGGGTCTGCACACTTCTGCCGAAATCTCAACCATCACCTCTATCTGAAGCCGGCTTGCGTGACGCAATGGGTGATTCAGCTGTGGTCGACTCTGATGCGACATCTTCAAAATCACTGTGTCATGTCATTCAATTTCAGACCAAGGTTATGGTTGAGATTCCAGCGGAACTGCACAGAACTTGTTGTTTATGTCAATTTGAGAACGGTCTATAAAATCTGTGGATTGTAATTCGGGGTTAGTAGCATTGTTGGTGGCAGACACTGTTATTAACTTGGATAAAACAGTTCAGAGTCCCCAATAAAGACATTTATGAGTTTGGTGTTTTAATTTCAGTCTGCGCATTCCTGTGTGTCGGTCCTGGTGAATCCTAATATCACTGTAAAATGATCGCATCCCGTTCCATGTTTTAGGCCTGTTGTCTTCATAAGGCATTGCCCTCTGTCGAAAACGTTACCAGATTTGTAAAAAATATTAAAAAAGTAAAAAAAATGTAAAAATATTAAAAAAACAAAAAAAAATCAAAGGGTAATATCATTGTAGTGATGATTATTAGTAATTTCGAACACAAAAATTCATTGTAATTGTTGGCATTCAGGTGGTTAAAATTTCAGCGCAGACATTTTGGTTTAAGTTTGATCGAATAATGTCATCAGAAGATGAGATGTCTGTAGGAACTGTGTCCTGAGATCATTCCGCACCATTTTGGCTGTTCAACAAAAAAAACTAATCTGTGTGGCCTTGGTAGAAAATTTTATATCCCTTCACCAGCCACCATGAGTTGACCGAATTAGAGGACTAGGCCTATACACTGGCAATGAAAGATAATGTCGGTTATTTTGACCATATGAATGCCAATTTCATTTTCACTTCAATAATTCACTGCAATCCGTGTATTTCTTTCAACGTCCCTTTCCCTGCCAGGGTGCATTCTGTCAAATTTCCGGATATGGACAAAAAATTCATTGAAAAGCTCTCACGGAGTACATTACCAATGAATACCTACATGACACAGTTTCCGTTGTTTCCAGCATTTTACTGTTGTAATGAAATAGCACCTGGCAGTGAAAAGGTTAATGCTTCTTCATCAAACTCTAGCCGTAGCGACGGAATACTTTATGTTATTATAATTAGACGGTATGGGGTCACGTTTAATCTAATGAGATTCTGATGTAACACATGGCCATGCACTAATACCGTAAATGTTTTGTTTTACAGTAACTTTGCATCTCACTTTGGTTACTCTAGAGTTTTCAGTGGAAATTTGTGACTGATACTTCGCTAAACTGGTGTAGTTGAGACATCAGCAACTATCACCTCTGAGGTTCCGGGTGCGTCCCAGTCCAACCCATTCTTCATCCGACAGAGTGACTCGGACAGTGCCGATTTCAGGGGCGGGTCCACGATTTGTGAAGAGGGGGCGCACTGTGCTAGAAACTTGAAATTTGCCTTGAATTTCAATGATTTGCTCCACATTTCAGTATTTCATGGTCAATTTTACAGATTTGTTGGCCAAAAAGGGGTTGCGTGCCAGGTGCGCCCCCTGGATTTTCTCCTGGAACTCAGGTTCCATAAAGCTACCCAATACCTTTGGAGAATTTCAGACTGTTTCATCCTCAGATATTGTTTGAAAAAATCATATTCTTCCAAGTGACGATATTTAATTGTTTTGCAAAGAAACCCTGTGTCTCCCCCAAAATAATATCCATGGACAGACTTCCCAAGCATCGGTCAGAGATTTCCACTGACTTCATTTAATTCTGTATATAATTTGTATATATTGCTATGTTAAGTCACTTTCATTTCTTGCGAAAAGTCATGGATCCCCCCCCCCATAATCCTCAATTTGACAAGGAAAACTGTATTCTCACAAACCTGTCTGGAATTTGATTTGATTTGATTTGTTGCCATGGTTACCAATGATGATACCCTTCATGGTGAAGCAGATTTAGTCAGATTTGGTTATCGTAAAGCACACATTTGGGTGCGCAGTGATGGTAAATCTTATAGTTTTGGTCAGTGTGGTAAAGAATTTACTCTAGGGTCATCTTGGAGATGTGTTCCCATGGAACAGTAACCATGGCAACAAGTCATTAGCAACCTACATGTAAGTCAGGATTTTGCCTTGAAGTTATGCTATAGAAGAATGGCCACAAAAAACAAAATCATTACATACATGTACACTAGTATTAACTTCTTTGGGAAAGTTGTGATTTTGCTTAATCTACTCTGAGCATTGAGTTCACTGTCATTTTGTCACATTCCAAATTGGTGTCGGAAAGTCGTTTTATCCCATTTTGAAGCACGTCGCAATTTCATCAGCAAATTTTGACGGTTATTCAGTTCAAGTCAGCCTGATTTCTGCAGAAGGAATTTATTAAATGGGTTCAATAGGCCTCGCTGGGCCTAGTTTCTGCACAAGTTGGTAGATAGAATATTTGGTGTTATAATGTTGTTTATGATTATCTGGGATGTTTTTGGTGTGATACTGTCCATTTTAATCAAGAACTTTGAATGCATTACAGGGTGATGTCATAGTTGACCAGTTTCCCTTTTGGGCGATATTGTGACATCAGGCGATAATGTGATATCAGGCGATATTGTGACATCGGGCGATATTATGATATTGTGATATCGGGCGATATTGTGATTTCAGGCGATATAGTGTATGTGTCAATTGTGACACACCCTGTGATGGTATGCGTTTCTTTGCAATGTGCTGACAGTTTGTGTCTATTTTTAGATTCCGTGTGTTGGGATATTTCAATTGAGATTTTACTGGAAATTGGCCGTTTTGACAAATTTGTCCATTACAGCAGTGTGATGAGGTCACCCCTTTGAGCGTGTTAAGTGCTAAGGACAGGATAGTGGATGGCTTCATATTCAACTAACAGTGTACTGCAGCATTTTCTAGTAAATTTTCAATTGAAGTTTTCAGAGTGAGTGGCAAACTTTTTGTGAAAATGACAAAAATTGAGTGGATAGGAATGACGTCCTGTCAAGAATCATTTAGTTCATTCTCTTCATTTTATTTCTTGGTATTTTATGTATTCATTTACAAACTCATCAAAATCTGGTAACGATTGTATAATTGTCATCATTAGTAGTGAATAAAATAAAAGGAAAAATAAAAAAATGGTTTTCAGTTTTGATTGGCCAGAAGTTCCCCCTGGATTTTGTGCTTATTGTCCCTGGATTCTGTAATCCCTGCATTCAAACTGTGTCTTGGATTTGGAATGCCGATGTTGTCCTTGGGTTTTGTGCTTCAGATAATCAGTGTCGGGCTGCCGAAGGTTCGCTGGATGTTTTTCACTCGAGGATTCAAAATACACATATTTCACAGCCCTCCCCGCCACGCCACCCAGTAGGCCCAGTTGCTGGAGTCTTGAGCCTGTCCATTCGAAAGTGTTGCAAACTAGAGAAAAATATCTGACAAAAGTTTGAAACGCACTCCAAAATCAATCAGGATTGGTATCAGGACAGTAATCATTTCTTGACACCAATTTTTGTTGGTCCACCGTTGAAGTTCCCATTTCTCAGTTTTTCCCCTCTGGTCATTGAATCAATGCTGTGAAATGCGAGTAACAAGATTTTTCTGTGTTCCCCTATTGAAAACTTGAAAAAATGAAAAGTCACTGTCTCCATAGCTCTCTATTGTATAGAAACACTGAGAAATGGCAACATTACAAAACATTACACCTGAAAGTTTAGTTTAGTACATGGTCAATAGATGTCGCCACCTCCCGGTAAATCCATGATTTACATTATGGTATGCAAATTGAGGTCAAAAGGTCAGGCTACGTCGTGAGTTAGCAGTTGATTCCCAGACAGGCAAAATAGGCCATTCGTACAAAATTCATTAACCTTCTTTCACAGTCCATAATTGTTCAAAATACATGTTATTGTGATACATTAATATTTCTGATAAATTTGGGGCGTTGCCGGTGCGGTAAATTCAATCAAACGTGTTTTTTGATTTGATACTAGCTCGACATTCTCAGTAGAAAACATAGAGGGCAGCACCAGCTGGAGAAGTTGCTCCTGTTAGTAGTTCCCAAATTCTCCTACTTTTTCGTGCCTTAAATTAAGAATGGGAAGTGTCAAAGTCTACGTAGAACATTGGTAAGATGATTCTGCACATTTTTCTATTCAAGTATTTGTAATCGGAGGCAACTGTATCTGGTAAAACTCTCCCGAAGTGATGGTAGAATTTCACATCACATGTCACATGATCATGTGATGGTTTCAGTGCATATCCTATGCACTACAGGAATACATTGTATACTGTTGTCATGTACAAAAATGCAAGTCATCCCTCAAAACTTTGGTGGTGTTGTACCAAATTGGAAAACCATTGGAAATTTGAGCAATCATTTAAGAAAAACGGTATGAAAACCCAGAATTAATGAACAGGGGCCGACCAGTATGATGATGATCAGTGAGTTGCTCAGAGTTGGGCCAAGCCGCCCCCCCTTCCCTTGGCCTCTGAACGGTAGGACCCCAGCCCCCATCATTGTAACCAACAGCCTACCGGTAGCCTATAGGCCTATGGGTGTGGGCTACTTCGTTTTCGCCGTACTTGTGCCAGATGATTTAAGGGCTTGGTCCACTCACCAAATTTTCAGAATCCTGTTTTCTAAAAATGTCAAATATCTTTGAAATGCCCTGGCCATTTTGAACTACAGCTGCACCAAATGTACCAGATGGACAGTGGAAAAACAAAAATGTGGAGTTTGTCACCAGCTGATGCCCTAATTAGCTAAAACAATGGTGCACCTTTCGGTACATAATGTAGCTTTATCACAAAAAACAAAGAGTTTATTTCCTGTGTACTTGTAACCTGAGGTTTGTATCTACACATTGATGAAGTTAGAATTTCAAAATTTGTTTTGAAAACTGATGAAAATGCTTATTTTTCTCAATATAATTTTCAGCTTGAGTGTGAGTCCTAAGCAAAGGGTTTCTACACTAAACCCTCTGAACTCAATGCACTGTATACTGGTAGGCCTAGGCCCATTCCTATTCAGAATGTACAGTGGCATTATGATGTAAGCGTCCCTGGCATACCTGACATTTGAATAGAATTCCAGGACTGCTTGGTTCCACAATACAAGCCCATTGAGTTACCATACTCAGTCAATTGTTGTTATTGCTCATGTCTGGAATGGTCAAACCTCCAATAAAGGGCATAGCTTGAGAAAATTTTCACAAAATTGAGATTTTCTCAACAATGAAAACGAATTTTGGAATTCTGACTTCATTAACGTGTAGATACAAACCAAAGTTACTGGTATACAGAAGATAGTCTCTTGATTCTTTGTAATAAGGCGGCATTATGTACCGAAAGCTGTACCCTTTGTTTCAGCTAATGAGTGGATCGACCACAAACTAATTTGTCGTTTTAGTTGTTGCACTGTCCGTCTGATAGTTTAGGTGTAGATGCAAAGTAAAAAGCCTGTAGTGTTTTAAAGATATTTGACATTTCAGAAAAGTGGGCTTGGAAAATTTGGTGAGTGGACCTAGCCCTTAAAGCCAATAGGCCTATATTTTTATTCTGTTCTTTTTTACAGTACCGGATGAGGTTACGCCCCCCGCTTCTATGACCTGCGGGATAATATAAAGGCCGAGGTTCCAGAAGCGGAGGTGACAGGCGCTGGCGGACGAACAGGTAAGGCTCCCTATCCCCTCAAGATGAAGCATAAATTAACTTCCACTGTAATTTTTTAAAGCTCTACAAGTTATCACCCCAGTCTCTCAATCAGAACATCACTTGAGGCTTTCAGACCAGTTGTCAATTAAAATTGGCAACTTTGCCGGGAATCAAGCCCAAGACTCATAGAAGCTTCATGAGCCCTGAATAACTGCGCCATTGTGATCCCAATCTCAGATCATTCTGTACCACTATTATTTGACCCAAATATATAATAAGAGAACATTTTTTCAGGTTCGTTCGAGGTGACTGTCAATGGGAAGGTGATCTTCTCCAAACTAAGCCAGCATGGATTCCCACCCTATAAACTTGTAAGTGTCAGATGTTGCATTTAAGGAAACTGTTAATGGCCTTGGTGAACCCGCACAATTCAATGTCGGAGCTGAAATGTCCTTCGTCACAGGTTAACAGTGGCAGATCAATCTGACAACCCTTGTTGATCATTCAGCGACATCAGACAGGTTTTCCCAGACTGCCTCACAATGGCAGAGTGTACCCTGGAATTGAAGGGGTTAATTCTGATGACTGTCTAAAATAATGTTTTTCTCTACTTCTGCAGGTCATAGAGGAGGTGAGACGCGCCGTGCACGGCGAAGAACCTAGAAAGATTACGGAATCAGAGAGTCCTGGGTGTACGATATTGTAGATCATGGACTCGCCTGAAGGTGGCGTTCTCGTATTACCATCAATGAGAGAAAGTAGAATGACGATGTTGCTAGGCCTACCTCTCACTAGCCGTCCAGTCATTGCAGGCTGACGTGTTCGACAGTCCCTCTGGTGCCAGTGAGCCAAATCAAAGAAAAAATTTGGACATTTATTTCCACATTGTGACAAATCAGTTTGAGAAAATGAAAGAAAATGAAAATTGCAAACGTCGAACATTCAGTCACGCTCAGTATTCCATCACTTTAAGATCATTCCACAGAGGGCGCCACCGTATGCAACTTTTGCCAAGCAGCTGGCATTGTAACTGGACAACTTCATGCGCTAAATTTATGAGCCGCAAATGACGGCACTGGACTTAAATCTCTGGCCCGTGCTTGATAATATGGCAAATTTTTTAGCCCAAGAAGATTGAATGTTAGATGTCAGTTGCTTGGAATTTTATGTAAATTTGTGCCATCAAGATACAGCTCTGCCTGCAGTGGGAGCAAGGTTCATTGAAGTAACAGCTATTCTCTACACTTCAGTGTACTCAGTGGTGAAAGATATTGCTGTTACTTCATTCGATTAGCCTCCCACTGATCACAAGTGGAGATACTGCCTTTTCCCTTAGGGGGCATGGTTGATTAAAGTAATAGCTATACTCCACATAGGAGAAGTACCTGATATAGCTATTGCGTCAATTGACCGTGCACCCACTGATTACAAGTTGAGATACTAGTGCCTTCTGCCAATAAGGGGCAGGGCAATGGGAGTAAGCACTCTTATGTCAAAGTTTTCTCACATCCTGTGGTAGGCTATTGATTGAAAAATATTTGGAAATCTTCTTGATTGTTAAAAAGTGGGATGCTTTTGGTTCTTTTCCTCCAATCTTTGTGGGGATGCTAACTACTCGTTAGAATACATGGACTGTCAAATTAGGATGCAGTGCAGTGCTGCCACCTACATGACTTATACATAATTAAGTAGGCCCACCAGTACCTCATTTGTAGTCTTGCATGTCTTTTGTAATATGCAAACTTCTGTGTGAAAATATATGTCTGTAATCTAAGTAATAAATTATTTCAATGAAAATGTGGTGTTCTCTTTGAAAATTCATCAAAGCAAATCCCTGGATTTGGGCCAACAAATCCGTAAAATCGACCCTGAAATTTGGAGCAAATCTTTGAAATTCACCGCAGATTTCAATGTTTAGTGGCACAGGGTGCCCCTCCCCATAGGCCTATTTTTTCATGCAGAGTTATTTGGCCAAGTGTACCGGTAGCCCCCAAAAATGTAGTTTTGCCATTCCTTTGAGAGTTCATGACCCCGCACCAAAGAAAGCTAGTTACAGCACAGAAAAGCAAAATAAAAAAAAACGGAGAGCAGTGTTTGAAAAACCCCGCCTGGAATCGAACCCACGATTTCCAGTTTCAAATCTCCCGCGCACGTGCACTGGTACATCACGACGTAAATAGACACATCACGTGACCAATCAACGCCATATACAGCAACATAGCATTTCGCTATGGAACCGATGGCAGGGTGCCGTCCGAAAAATTCTCGAAAACAGATCATATTTATAAAAATCGGGTGATTAAAAGCACGGATATGACAGATACTAAATCGGAGCAGGCGACGGTAGGTTAAAATTTCACTGTTGAAGCGTGTTTATTGCTAAATTCATGATGTTTTGAGGCGTCTTGCTTGAGCGATTTCTTGGCAGCCATTTTGCAGTGCGTAATGTACAGGGCATGTACACAGACAGGGAAGTGTAGACATCCATGTACATATTTAGACAGATGTGTGGATAGGCGTGGCCCAGGGCGTTTCTAGGGGGCGCTGGACCCTAATTTCGTGTAGTAGACCTGATTAGACCTCTGTTTAGTGGAGAAACGTAAGCTCTAAGTTTGATTCGGCTCTACCGGTATTGATTTTATTTATAAAAAAAAATTGGCACTTCACTTGTCTTACTCTTTTTTAAGCCAAGGCGGGGTAACAGACTATAGCGCGTAGCTCGCGTTGGAAAGTGTTCAACCAATCAGGGAGGCGCTAACAGTAACACGGACCGAAACACCTACCGAAGAATCTGATTGGAGGAACGCCTGCAGGACGCGCCAGTCTGTCACCACCTTTTAGGCCTACCATGTGCCTAGTTTCAGTTTGGAGTGATTTCATAGGCCTATGTAAAATGTAGGAGGAAACTGAAGCCCCGGAGAAAACCTACGCTGTCAGTGTCAGAGGGAGTCACCCTCTTCTTTGAGTTGGCCTACCGAATTAGACTGGGAATCATACGCATGACCCATGACCATGACCAGTCTGACCTGAGTGACCAGTCCACAGTAGAGGTTTTAATTGGGTAGGCTCTCTGCTCTGCTGAGAGTAACAGCCTAATTTTATTTCAAATTGATGCGGTTACTAGGCTTACACCTATTAATTTATACAATCTTAAAATATATTAGTGTTGTCGTGGTTGATATTGGCTGAGAGCCAAGTTCATGAAGTTTAGAATGACAAGAGCTTGGCTTTCATCATGATATCATGATATCTTCCATGGACTTCGGTATGTCTTGGCCTACAAAATCCCAAATATATCCTTCACACAGTACTACCGGTACATGTAGGTGACACCAACCATGCCAACGGTTTGTTGATTTCAGGATTGTCTGCCCATTGTGAAATTTGACTTGGTTGATTTCTGTAACTGTTGTCTGGTGTCATCTTCGGTCATCTTCTGTGCGCATTCGGACTCATTTTGTTGTTCCGGGTCACGTTTAGTTTTGGGTAGTGATCTGTGGTTTTCAGAGTACTAAGACTAAGACACAAGATGTGAACAGCCATCCATCAGAGAGTGAGTGAGTGAGCATTTTGGGAGAGGACAACCGAGCCTCAATCAAAAAAGAATTCCGTGAAACTTGAAAATTTCATGTTCGATTGACCATTCAATATCGTGAGAAATAGTGATCTTGTGTGCAAAACCCTAGAACTGTCAGGAATGCATGTGTTCTCTTTCTCAGACTGGTGAAAGTGGGTCAGCACAGACTTCAGTTGAAAAAAGGGTATTCATATAGGCCTGCATTTTTGTACTCATTGGGCTGGGTTATTGTGAGTTTTGTTAGTGCGGCAATGAGTTTTGGGGCAGGCAGGGGGGTCTCGATGTGAGAAAATGGAATGAAAAGTAGTTGTTGCGATATCTAATGAATGTGAAAGTGCACTCAGTGAATTTAGATGGTATGAATAGTCATAAAGTGTCAGGGACGGATCCAGGATTTCGGGAAAGAGGGGGCGCACTGTGCTAGAAACATTGAAATCTACGGTCAATTTCAATGATTTGCTCCAAATTTCAGAATTTCACGGTCGATTTTAAAGATTTTTTGGCCGAAAGGGGGGCGTGCGGCGGGTGCGCCCCCCCTTGGATCCGCGCCTGAGTGTGCAGCACTGAAAAGAAGTACAGTGGTATTCTGGGGAACCTGCCTAAAGTCAGCAGCACACCAGGTGATATCACAGGCAATGCCCCGATCTTCTCACCAACCACTGCAGACTAGGCAATATCAGTTTTGGTATTGTTTGATATTGGACGGTGATCGCTGGCAAGGAGATTCCACACATCGCTGTCCAGTGCAGACCAGACATCAACAGCCAGTCAGGCGATATTGCTCATTGGCGATCAGAGCGCTTGCGATATTGCTGGACATCACATTTTGTACAAGAAAGCTGTGAACCAATTAGGGACTCTCTGAGAACTAAAAGCTGTGGTCCCTTTGTACCTGAGGGGGGGGGGGGCTGACATGGCTGAGTGTCTATCCCAGGCTTGCCAGGGCAAGTAAGTCTTCAGATAGATGCGTGAGATGGACAGTAGCCTAACATGCCTAATGGCCCCATACCTCCGGCAAAGCCAACAACAGGGTTAACGGCGTAGGAACCCTGTTCTGTGAAGTTGCATACGTATGCTGTTGCCAGGAAATGCAGCGATAATTCGCGTTCCCGCCAACTGTTGCCAGTCACACACCTGATTTTATCACATTGAACAAAATCAATGCAAGCTGGGGGATATATTAATGACCAATCATATGGCATTAAAACTGAAATCAACAGTCTTAGTATTGTTGATTGGTGGATGAATGTGGCGTACCACAAGTCACTTCAGTTCAATATGCAGAATTTATGATTGCGGATACTTAGCCTTGGTTACACTACATAAAATCCCCGGGCTTTTTGCGGTCACACCTATGAATTGCCGGGCTCCAAGAAACCCATGGTTTTTGAATGAAACAGGGCAAGCTTGCCGTGTTTGCGTTAGTTCGTAGCACGGCGACAGATGGCGCTGGGTTCAGTTGCCGCTTGCGTGTTACGCATGCGTGTTACACTGACTGGAAATACGGGAACAGTGCATGCAGCACACCAGTCGCTGGGGTACTGAACTATAATGAAATAGTGTGACCTCTCGCCGGGCTTTTCGTACACACAGGTTTGGAAAAACACGGGTATTTTGAACAGGTGTAATCGTAGCTATTGGTATTGTGGGATTGACTTTTGTTGTCAGAATAGCACAACAATTCACAATACAGTTCACGCCATCGGGTAGCTTGAAATGAGTGTTGTTCCGCTTGGTGACAGTGAGGGAGTTGTTATTCAGGAACAGAGGTCAAACTTGAAGTAGGAAACGAGACCTCATCTTGACAGATAAAAGGTATCAGATCCTCCTTCTTGTAATTGCGGTCTGCTCGGACTGTGGAGTCTTTGAAAGAAGGGCAGCAGTGTCAGGAAACGGGCGCCGACGCCGTAAACGCCTGTGTAAAAAACTTGTTGGCGTGATTCATAATATGCCCGTAATCAGCTTTAACTGACATGTTCACGCCCGTGAGTTGCTGCAGATCGCCCCTCTTGCTACCATTCCACGCACATGTATACAAATTGAAATTTTATCAATGAATTTCCGTTCCTGATAAAAAATGTGATAGAATGAAACTCTCACAGAGAAATTCACTTGATAACCAGATGGTACTTGGCAAGCCGGTGTGCTTATCAAAAGTCACACATGGCCTACATTGTAGTCATGCTAGTACAATGTAGACGTATAGTAACATAGCTGTTGAAATATTGATGGAAGTTTAGCGTCATGGTGATCCCAGTTATGACCATCTCCATGGCCTGATGTCAATATTTAGAACGGTACAATTTCCTCTTGTTTTGTTGCTGGTAGTGACGCCATTCTGTCGTTCATTGTCTCTAAAAAAATATTGAATCGTGAGCTGAGTGCTAATATCAGGGTTATATCGATGATTTCAGATGGGTATCAGTGGCGGATCCAAGGGGAGGCGTGCCCGGCGCACGCNGGAAGGTTCCTTCTTGTAGTTCCTTCAGACCCCTGATTTTCAATAAAAAGAATGTTCAGTTTGGCCTTCCCAGGTGAGGAAATCACGTTTCTGGCAGTTACCCAAAAAATCAGGGGGAATCCCCTGTGGGGCTTCGCGCTTTTGGCGCTCAGGGAATGGGCTTTGCCTAATCCACGCCCCCCGTTCGGCAACTCCTGGATCCACCAGTGGGTATGGTGCAAACTTTGTGAAAAGGGCACCTTCAACCCAGAAAAGGGTGCCGAAGGGTGCATGTCCCCCCCCCTTTGACGAGCTGATGTTCAATTTTTGGCAGAAAACTTGGGTGGCCGCAGCTACGTCCCCGTGGCTGTTGCCAATACCAGTACCAAACTGATTGGATAGGATTTTGCACGGCTATAATACGGCCGTACAAACCCACAGGGAGCCTGGCCCTTACCCTATGTAGAGAAAAAAATATATCCTGTACGACATGCTAAGGAAGCTGCCTACATCTTGGAAACAATCGGTATTTTGATAAAATCCATTTGTTGAAAACACGACTGATTGTTTTTGACCACTAAGCCTACCAGCTGTTGCCAGAACATGTGAGGGAACTTAGAGATCCATTCAAATCATGTAACTAAACTTATTCGATTTTCCATCTAGGGCAGAGGTCATTGGCCCTGGTGCATGTACATGTATGTAAATGTGGTAGCTAGTCATGTTCCTCACTTGGATTTTAAACCTGGGGCACAAAGTGCATTAGGACTGTTTCTTGGTCGGGCCCTGCTGACACTCTGACGTCATAGACCTAAAGAATCAATATTTTCACATTATTCAATAACTCCTTTATCTAGATACTGAGAAAGTACATAACTGGGACACATGAGAATCATGCCAACTTTTTATTTCATAATGCCGTTTTCATACAGGGATCAAAGTTACGACCAACTGGTCGCATATGCGCCATGAAAATTTAAAATGCGACTGTAATTGAACCGCCTGCTCGCACGGTGCGATCGGGAAAAAAGTGGCTTTTCCCGACCTCTATTCGCGCCACATGTCTAAACAACAGCACAGTGCATCCCGCTTCCACGGTAACCTCGCAACGATTCCGGGAATCGTAACTTAATATGCAGTCTCCACGCAGAGACATACCGTGCATACTATTCTGTGTTAATGCACTGCCTGTGTGGAGGGTACAACCGATCGATACTGCGCAGAGTGTAATGTTTATACCACTGCGCAGCTCCACGCGGGGGGCTTTTGTGAGCAAATACAATGTACCGTATGTCATTCTGGTAAGATGGCAGACGTTAGACTCGTGTAGTTAGTTCGGATTCTCCAGTTAGTTTGGGATTACTTTCCTGGAACACTTGGACAATTTTTGGCAAGCTTGAAGGCCTGATGAATGTTTGTTTTGGCAAGTGAATCTCGTCACGAGTGAGTTTGGTTCCGTCAAGTCAAGATCAGCGTTGCGTGCATTCCCGGTTCCGGCGGCTGGCATGTCACGGGAAAACCCCAAAATGGCGGGAAAATAATTGCGACTGAAAATTGCAAAATGCGACCACGTTTTCGAGATGCGGTCGCACGGTGCGCCTTGGTAAAAAAGTGAACTTTGATCCCTGTCATAATACACGATTTCATGAATAGTACATGTATATTATGACCTGCATCAGTTTTCATACCGTTGGTAAATATTGATGCCTAGCCATGGTAATATCTCAGCGAGGTCTCACGCTTCGTTGACTTACACACATACAAGGCTTAGACGTCTATACGTCACGGACTCACTGCTACAAGTATGAATAATATTCCTGCGTTTTTATGCAGTTCAATAGGAAATACGCACAATATAGTTCATTTCGAGTGTAGGCATATTATGTAGTATATCGTGCAAAAATCAGTCGACTGTTTCATTTTCAATGCAACCTCTATATTAGAGACACCTTTTGGAATGACAGGTGGTGTCTTTTAACTGAGAGGTGGCCTGTTTACAGAGGTATTGTTTTGGTTTTTACGTCAGGTCCGAAGCCATAGTATTATTGCTCCTGGTTAAGTATGGAAGAGGCCATCTCAAGCTACTCATGTTCCTCACTTGGATGGGGTCTTTTACTTGCCTGCCGCTTTTACCTGCCGCTTGTTAAGCGGACGTATAGTAACCACTTCGCTACCAGTATCAGGGCTCCTCAACTCAAAATTGGATCTATCTTATCTAGATACGACCAAGTTGGTACTCAACTTTGTTGGTGTCCTTTAAAAGAGACTGTCCTCCTGGTTTCTAATGGAGGTTACTCAAACTTTTATGTGCTCAATAAATAAATGGGTGTCTGCCTAGTTGAGGTGTCCAATATAAGGGAGGTTCCACTATTCTGCTAATTTCTGTGTCCTGAATCAAGAGGTGTCATCCTCCTGGTAGAGGTGTCCGCTAAGAGGGGTTCTAGTCAACAAACTTCCAAGTCCTCAATAGAGAGGTGTCCTTCTGGCAGAGGTGGCCATCAAGACAGTTTCTACACCTCTTGTGGCTCAGGTAGGGTGGTGTCCTCCTGGCAGAGGTGTCCACTAAGGGAGGTTGGGAGGTGTGCCCTCCTGGCAGAGGTGTCTACCAAGAGAGGTTCCACTGCCTTCCACAAACTCCTTGTCCTCAATAGAGAGGTGTCCTCCTGGACAGGTGTGCCACTAACATGACGAAGGGCAAGAGGCGCATGCAACTGATAAGCTCGTGGGTTTAGTTCATTCAAGGCCCTGGCCATCATGCCAGGGACTTTTGTCGCAGAGAACCAAGGCGATCATCTCTCTCCATACCTTTTGATATTGCAATTTCTGCGTCGATTTTAAAATTGAGATATAAATAAATATCCTCAGTCAATGTCAGTACATGTGTATTGTTCATGAGTAATCATTGTGCCCTTACACACCGTTACAGTTGGTGCTTCCACTTTTGAAAAGATATTTTTTTAATTGAGGCCTAGCGAACTCATCATATTCATACTGTCCTCAATTACTGAGGGTAGACCAAAAGAATTGTCTGTTTGTAGCAGCCCTACCCACAATTTTCAGACAGGGTAGGAGGTACAAAAAAGATTTCCATTGTCAAAATTGAAGAAATTATTGAAATCGTTTCGGCGGTGGCTGGCGAGAATATTGCTGGTGATCATGGTGATCAGAACTCTGCTGGTGGTACCGGTATCACATGTGCTGAGGAGCCTTGAAAGTCTCGTGGTTATCATTTCCGCTTAGCAAGAGCGACAGTCCCGGGTTCAAATCCCGGGCCATGATATGGGTGGGATTAATCACCCCTGGCTCTTCAGTCTGCCACATGGAACAGTAAGCCATGGTGCCTTGTACCTTTGTAAGGGCAAGTAAGAGACACCATCCAAGTGAGAAACATGAGTAGCTTGAGATAGCACCTTCTATACTACTTACCAGGTCCAATAGCACTTTGGCTTCGGCCCTGACGAATAAATGGCATGGGCCGATAAGCTATGGTGTCCTGTACCTAGTGAATTTGCTGGGGCAGCCGCAAGTAAAGACCCGATCCAAGTAACGAACATATGAGTAGCTTAGAGATGGCCTCCTCCGTATTACCAGGACCAATAATGCTATGCCATCATGGCTTCAACCCTGACTGAAAAATTTAATATAAATACAAAAATATAAATGTGCTGCCTGCTTTATCGCGAATACAAAGTACACACGATCAAATTTTTCATCCAATTTTCTGAATACGCTCAATAAAAGCCTACATGCGGGTTTATACATTGAAGCCCCAATAACGCCCCGAATCTGCATTTCCCAAAAAATTGGATGAAAAATTTGATCGTGTGTAGCAGCGTTACGCAGACAATTAATTTGGGTCAGCCTGGGAGGTACAAAGAGTGTATTTAAGAAAGCAAGTGAACATGCTTAAATCATTTCTGTCCTATCATGCCCTGCACGTCATCTATTGAATACGATTGAGTGAATGCTTTCATGATTTTACAGTTGAAGACAGCTCTTTGTCAAGTCAAGTAGTCATAATACAGATATAGTAACGCATGACTGTAGGCACATTCTGTACTAGGCCTAGGGCTAGGTTATTGCTCCTCTCTATGATCTACGATGATAATTTTCTTCATCTATGAAGATTCAAAATACATTACGCATAAACGACTGATATTTTTTCAATAATGACGAATGTGTTAGATTCTAACAATAACATGCCCCAAATTATTCCCTGCTGGCTAAACACATGNTTATCATTTCAGACATAAATACAAAAGCTTTTGATCTTTAGACCTCCTCCCCCTCCCCTCCCTTCCCCCTCCCCCAATTACTACCCGTGGCCAATTTGACCGAAGAGATGAATAACCAGTGCACAGTGTGAAAAATCTCTAAATGCTAGCTTATGAATTTTTGCCTGTATCAATCACAAATAATGATTGAATTAGTTCAAATTATCTTACAACTATTGTGGCTGATAGTGATAAAACAAAATGACAGTTTATGTGCCCTTAATAGAACTCAAGGTTCTGCCCCTATCCGCTTGCCCTTCAACCCTTATGCTGGTAACCAAGGTCATTTGGCACCAGAATTTATGCAGAATCGGCATTCTGTGGGTCAGACTAAGCATGTTTACAGACTTCTATGTATTGTAAAATACACTGATTTTGATTAAACCTCAGTGTTTTGCTAATGAGGCACCTGCAGAATTTCCAGCACTTGGGAGGCGCTGTGAAACCTGCCGCACACGAGTGCAATTTTGTCTCCGACGTTGCCTCCAGAGGAGCTTTTTGTCTCAGCATCCTGTCACCCCACACGGTGCATCAGCCGCCGCACACGATTGCAAATTTGCATCCTGTAGATGCGGCGTGATGTCATTCAAACATGTTTGATCTGCGTTGGAGGCAAAAAATCCATCTTCACCTCTGCCTCCGACCACCGCACACGATGACATTTGCAAGTGGGAGGCAAAAATCGCCGTAGTTGGAGGCAAAATTGCACTCGTGTGCAGGCCACTTGAGCGATTGTATGTTCCTGACGTTATATCCTTCTTGTACTGCATCAGGGATGGATAAAATGAATAATTAATGTTTTCTTGCCTGTTTCAGCAGATAACATCGGAACAAGACAATCCAGGGAAAGTTAGCGTCGGAGTTCAGAACGAGGCTGTCGGCGGCGGCAAGAAAAAGCAGAAAAAACGGATAATTATACTTCTGGACATAGCCATACAGACAGGTATGGAGAAATGTTCGTCCACAACATTATTTGCAGCGTATTAATTAGTTCCCTAATTAAGGCTCCATCTGCCCCCAGTTTTGAGCAGACGGTATCTTCTGTTGAAGTTTTCTAAAAGCCTTGGAAATGAATTGGAAAAAATTTGAAGAAACATTCTTTAGATGGTTCACAGGAACAACCTTTCTTCAAGTAATTTTCAATCAGTACCATAGGATGTGGGAACTTTGACAGAAGATGCTGTGAGGCACTCCCAAGTTTTGAGCAGACAACAGAATCCTCTGTCAAAGTTTTTCTAAAAAACTTGGAAGTAAATTGGAAAATATTTGAAGAAACATTCTTCAGATGGTTCACAGGAACACCCTTTCTTGAAATATTTTTCAATCTATAGCATAGGATGTGGGAAAACTTTGACAGAAGATGCCGTCTGCTGGACTCTCAGGGCAGATGAGTTCACATATTTTCATTCTTGTTGCAGATTTCAACGAAGACCTAGCCAACCTGACACTGGCAGAGCTACCGAATTCGTTATATCTGAAGTCAAAACATCGTATGGTGAATAAAGCGTCGAACATGCCGGCGCACACGCCGTCGGATTCGGAGGAGGAGGTTGATTCGGATTCCGGATACAGTTCGCCGCTCCACCGTCGAAATTTAACATCATGCGGAACGCATCCTGTGAATTCAGTTCTAAATAATGTGCCATCGACTGATACGAACCTTGCCAAACAGGGGGCGCTGGCAGTAATGCCAGACGTTGCTACTAAGAATTATCAAGTTAGGAAGTTACTAGAAATTCCGACAGTGCTGCCATCTGGTGGGAATACTATACATTATGTGAATCCCGTACTGAGTTTAGTGCCAGCTGGTGTCAATATTCAGAATTTTGTAAATCCAGTCCCGGGTGGGGCGGAGGTGTATGCGAAAATGTCGTATGCAAATGTTGCCAAAGCGCCACCTATGGTGAGGCCGGATGTCGCGTTGTTAGCCGGTAATAACGCAATGCTGGCTGGGCATCTTTCGGACGGTGCGGGGATGGAAGTAGACAATTCGGGTAAGAAAAAACGGCGTCGTCGACGGCGCCGTGGTGGGAAAAGGAAAATTTTACGAGAATTGGGCGATAAAAACGAGGAGAATGACGACGAGAACGCAGTCAGCGGTTCAAAATCGGACGACCCAGAACAGAGTACGCTACGACGAAGTGGGTCACATGCGTCTTTCGATGCGTTAATAAACGACGAGATGGCGCCATTGCATTTCGAAGACGAGACGGAATTTCCTGGATTAGGCCCGGCGGCGGGGTCGGCGCCGTTACAAGCGCTGACGTATAGTGATATCCTTAAGTCAACGGGAACTGGACGACCCTACGTAAGTTTGTCGTTCCGAATTCTGTAAATTTTGGTCCTTTTCAACACATTTATTTTGTTATGGGGTGTTGTAGGATGTCTTGAAATGACATGACGTTTGAGGGGATTGCGTTTAATTTTTCCATCAGGGCCGAAACCAAGGTATTGTTGGCCCTGGTAAGTATGGAAGAGGCCATCTCAAGGTACTCATGTTCCTCACTTGGATGGGGTCTTTTACTTGCCCTTGCAAAGGAACAAGGTGCAAGGCACACGGCTTACTGTCCTGTGCGATGGACGTGAAGAGCCAGGGATGATTAATCCCACATGGCCCAAGCTGGATTCGCACCCGGGATCTGCTGCTTGCTTAGTGAATGTGATAACCACTAGGCTATCAGGGCTCCAATTTGAGGGCAGCTGAAGAAACTGCAATGATGAACTTATGTCACCTCAAATTATAGCCTCTTCTTTTCTGTCCTCAATGGAAAGTTTTCGTTTTCAGGGACCCGGCGGACCGCAGAATGCCTGGCAACCGGACAACGAGGAACTCAAGACATTAAAGTGGTGTTCACCTTTCGCCGATGCTGCTGCTGCTGGGGATGATTTGGGGAGTGACGACAGTGCAGACGGGGGAAAAACAGGTTGGTACATGTATCTTTCAAATAATGAGTGTAAAGGGAAGGCAGATTTCTTCTGTATCGTGGCACAAAGGTGTAGTTCTGGAGGCTCTGTTCAGGTCTGAGTCCAGGGCACCACCTGCATCACCTGAATCTGGCTTTGAGTCCATAGGCTCCACTTGCGTCCCATGGAACTGCCTGTGAGTTCAGGGCACCACTTGCGCCCCCGGAATCTACCTCTGAGTCCAGGGCATTTTAGCCACTGAGTCCAGGGCAAAGCTTGCACTCCCCTGAATCCACCTCTTGAGTCCAGGGCAAAGCTTGCACTCCCCTGAATCCACCTCTTGAGTCCAGGGCAAAGCTTGCACTCCCCTGAATCCACCTCTTGAGTCCAGGGCAAAGCTTGCACCCTTGAATCTGCCTCCGAGTCCAGGGTGCCACTTGCACCCCGATCTGTGAGTCCAGGGCACAGCTTGCATTCCCCTGAGTCCTGACAGTCTCCTCTCTCCTTCCAGCAAAGGAAAACAAAATCGCCCGAAAACGTCGGAAAAGACGAGAAATGGCGAATATGGCCGCGGAGAGAGAACTGATGGAGATATCGCTAGAACAGCAATTCTTGAAGGAGATTGGACCGAAGGCGACAAAACCGACACCACCGCAGAATTCTGGGAAGAAATCCAAGCAACCTATGTCGTTGAATATTGCTGAGATGATCACTGCACTTGAGGTATTTGTAATTGTATTTCTATTCGATTTTTCCGTCAGGGCCAAAGCCATAGCATTATTGGCCCTGGTGAGTGTGGAAGAGGCCATCTCAAGCTAGTCATGTTCCTCACTTGGATGGGGTCTTTTACTTGCCCTTGCAAAGGCACAAGGTAGAAGGTAGAAGGCACCATGGCTTACTGTCCCATGCGACGGACTGAAGAGCCAGGGATGATTAATCCCATATGGCCTGGGCTGGATTCGAACCCGAGACCTGTCACTTGCTAAGCGGACATGATAACGACTATAGAGTGTCCACAATAGAGGGGTCCACTGTATTTTCATCATTTCAATTTCTCTTCCCAGAATTCCAAGCCCAAGAAGGCGGAGCCGGCCAAAGACGTTCCAGCTCCGAAGAAACCAGCAACGGAATACGAAACAATCTTAAACGTTCTCGACAGCAGCGGACCGCAGAAAAAACGTGGGAAGGAACGCGAAGTCCCAAAAGTGAAAAAACCGAGCACGCTCAAGAAGGTGATTTTGAAGGAACGAGAAGAGAAGAAGAAGGCGCGGTTATTTGAGGAGGGTGACGTCGTCAATCCCGAGTATTCTGGGATATCTGTCGAGGAGGATCTATCACAAGAAGGTCAGTGCCAGGTTTGGCGTCATTTGTGTTGAAAGGGACTGTTCGTTTTCGTCAAATGAGGCATTTGAGTTGTGATCCTTGAGGAAATGGAGAAAGCTATGAAGCTGCAAACTGCAGCGATTATTCTGTACAGCACAACAAATAATCCCTGCAATTTGCAAGTGCAAAGCTTTTCCTGTATTCCTAAGGCTTCCGTTACATAGAAGTATACGGTATACAAAAACGCCGTTTAACAAAAGCATTCCGAGGATTCACCACCATGAAGCCATTGTTAACCGGCGTTTTCGTATACCGAATACTTCTATGTAACGGAAGCCTAAGGATCACAACTCAGATTCCTCAAGTGATGAAAATGAACAGCCCCTTTAGAAAACCTTTTACCGGTATTTCATGTCACACACTGTATGCATGAAAAATCAGTCTTAATGCAAATTTCTGTCCCTATTTTCTGCCATGTATTGTGTAAAAACCTCTTCTAGATGAAGAACCTCAAGTCTTGTACCGAAAACCGAAACTCGTAGACCAGTATCTGATTGAAAAAGCACTCATCCTGGACCGACTGGAGCTGAACCGCAACTTCAGTAACCTTGACCTTGATGACCTCCATGAGGAAGACGACGGTCGGGGTAACTTGACCCAGGGAAGTTCCTTGAATCCCTTTGAGAGGGCGCTTTACCAAAGTTCATCGCAGGAGGAAGAGAAATCGACCTTTAGCTGGCGTTTAACTAGCAGTAGTAATCACTTGCATGTTTTTGGAGGCGATTTTTCACAGGAAGGTTAGTTTTAGGAGTTGAAGAGAGATGGCGCTGTGAAGAGAATTATCAGAAGGCGTCGTGGATTTTGTGCAAAATTTCTTTCGCACAGAATTCTCGTAAAACATCCTGGACGTTGAATTTGTGCACGATTTTGAGGATCTGAGCGAACAAAACGCTTGTGGAGGAGACGCCATTGTTGAAACTTTTGCAAAAATTAGTAAACAAAATATCAACAAATCAAATATGGACGATTTCTTGTAACTGCCGGTAAAATTTATTTTGTGAGAATTTTAACATTTTTATCCACAACCCTGTATAGAGAGCATGCAGTGGCTCATTGTGATGTCACTTTTGACCGGCGGTCCACCATGCTGACGTCGACGACAAAGTGCGCCACTTGTAGGTCACGTCATGGTTGAAGTCACACATACTCCACTTGCGCTGACGACAAAGTGCGCCACGTGGTAGACGATGTCATTTCCATCCAATATGGCAGATATAGACTATCACGTGACCCGATGTCGTCACCTGCACACTCTCTACAAATCGCCAGATTTCGTAAATCACCTAAACTAACGAGTTTATTTCACTAAAACAGTGATCCCGATCAACCCACACCTGACTGGGTTCTTGATAAACAGCGGTGGGAGTGACGCATCCCTTGATAGCGGTCCTTGTTCTTGTCTTGGTGAGTCGGTTTTAGTGCATTCATCCCTCTCAAAGTGCCACCTAGTGATCGATTTCTGTTCTGATAAAAAGTCTTTGCCCTGTATTCTAGAAGCCTCCTTAACTCTAAGGTCCACTTTAAGCTTTTGTTTTCTGCCCTGCAAACAATAGCTAAAGGGGAACCTTAGAGTTAAGGAAGCTTCTAGAATACGGCCCTTTATAAGTGCAAATGGACTCTCCTGAAGTGGACACTTCGCCCACACACGTACAATATTATTGCACAATATGGGCAATATTATTGCCAATCTTTCTTCTACCCATCATGCCAGAAGCACATGCCCTTGTTTTGGGCCTCATTTTGTACAGTAATGTTGGATGGCATATCTAGGCCTTAGTGAGGTCTTGCAGAAACAGTTTGGCACCTCTCCATTGCATACACCATTGGGAGCACCCAGCGCTGTCCTTAATTCAGAGGTGTCCTCAGTTCAGAGGTGAAAATGAACAGATCTGACCATTTAGGGACTGAAATCTTACTGTACTTAATAGAGAGGTGTTCTCCTGGCAGAGGTGTCCGTGATGGGAGATTCCCAGAGATCATTGATTTTACAAATCATATGTGCCGACAAGGCCATGAAAATGGTCCATGCTGGGCCCCACTTACATGTAACTCCAAAAAGAATTTGATCGCTAGGAGGCATTCATAGGGGATGGTGCATCTGCTTCGGCCCTTAGGGATAGAACCGCTGCAAAGTTTAACACAAAGAATCATAACGCATTTAGGACAGTTAACATGTACCCGTAGACAGTAGGCTTCACACCAGAAATGTAAATACAACCTTTATTTGGAGCCCGGGTAGCCTAGTGGTTATCACATCCGCTTTGCAAGCAGCAGGTCCTGGGTTCAAATCCAGCTTTAACTATCCCTGGCTCTTCACGTCCCATGGGACTGGGACAGTAAGCCATGTTGCCATAGTCTTGTGCCGTTGCAAGAGTAAGTAAAAGACCCCATCCAAGTGAGGAACATGAGTAGCTTGAGATGGCCTCTTCCGTACCTACTAGGGACAATAATGCTATGGCTTCAGCCCTGATGGAAGTCCAATCCAGTACATGTACGATATGCAGACAGTTCGTTCGGGAACGCTTCATCTGGATGTGACGGATTTTGAAGGTCGAGGACGTCTAACTTCACTGGCTGAGCAACCAGATGCAGATTTCAGAAGGATTTGACCCAAGTTGGTAGTTGCTGGATACACAGTGGATATGACGGCTTGAAGATAAGGAAAGAGTGCATGACTTGTTCCCAAAATGAGGCTCATTATGCAAAAAAAGGCTGGACATGTGCAGAGGACGGTGTGCAAATTCATCAATTTGGGATTCATCTGTTTTGGACAGACCTGCAGATAACAGAGGAGCTTTATTTCTTCCTAACATCTCTTTTCAGCAAATAGTTGTAACTTGACTGATGGACCCTCGGGTTTGAGGAGATAATATCTTCTGCTGAAATTTTCAGACATCTTTGGAAATGAATTGGAAAGAATTTGAAGAAACATTCTTCAGATGGTTGATAGGAACAACATTTCTTCAAATATTTTTCAATCAATACCACAGGATGTGAGAAAACTTGGACAGAAGGTGCCGTCTGCTGACTCTGGGTCCAGATGAGCTAACCATCAACGCATTTCTTGTCTTTCAGCTATTAACCATGATAACTCGATGCACTGCCTGTAATATTGCTTTTCTTTAGGTCATTTTCTGCCCAGCAGTGAAAACGACAGTATCGCCACTTGTGTCCAGTGGGAGCATGGTCGATTGAACTAATACCTCCAATACTAAGGCTCTTATTGCAGTCGACCATCCCCCTTGACTTGAGCAGGGATACTGCCTTGTATTGTAACATTGGAGGGCAGAACACTTGCAGAGTACGTCCACTGGTGAGCAGTGGGAGTGTTGTCGATTGAAATGAGAGCTGTACGCTGTTCTGGTAATTACACCGTTGTGTAGGAATGATACTAAATACTCCAGTTGCCCATGCCTTTTAATCATTTGAGGGCATATCTAGGGCTTACATTTGCCCCTGTAAGCAGTTTTCTCGCCAGGATTTTGAGTTAACGGGATGCTGACGAAGTCGTCTGCTGACGAAGTCGACAACAGGCGCCTTTTGCGGGTAACTAAGCGGTGTTCTGGGGAGTCCCCTAGAAAATTTTGAAATGTGGATGCCTGAGATGCGATTTCCCAGTCTTTGAAGATGTATTTTAGCACTCTGACGTATGCATTGTATGAGCAGTTTTTGCTGATGAAACCTCACAAACAAAGGAGAAAAAACCAGAACACAGCCAAGAAGTTTTCAAACACGTTGCAGAACTGGTCAGTGTTCAGTGGCCAAGGTAAAGAGTTTTGCAGTTCAGGCCAAGAAAACACGAAATTTGTTTCTTTCTCTCCAGGTATGAGTTCCAAGATGTCAGATATTTATACAACTGCCAGTAACGATATGTCACCCATATCACAAACGTCGCCGATCAGCATGAGCCCGCTGTCGCCGGGAAGCCCGTTCAGCTCAGGCGTGAACTCTCCGATCGCGGGAAGTTTGAATAAGTCACCGGCGGCATTGAAGTTGCACAGTCGCCGGTTTAGAGAGTAAGTTTTATTCGTAAGCAGCAGGTCCTAGGTTCGAATCCTGGGCCATATCGGATTAATCATCCTTGGCTCTTCTTGTCCATCACATGGGAGAGTAAGCGGCGGTGCCTTGTACCTTGTGCCTTTGCAAGGGCAAGTAAAAGACCCATCCAAGTGAGGAACATGAGTAGCTTGAGATGGCCTCTTCCGTACTTACCAGGGCCAATAATGCTTTGGCTTAGGCCCTGATGGAAAAATCTTCTAATACTGTGCAAATACAATGCGGGACAGCATCTGTCAGTTTCTGAGGTGTCCTTCCCTCTCACAAGGAAAAAAAGTCTTCAAAATTCATGACCAATTTCAAAAGATTTGTAAACAACTCTGTCAATTTCTGAAATTTCCGTAGGTACTGTAACCAAGTAATTGACAAGGACATTGACGAATGCTGCACCCTCCTCCTCCAAGACCTGGTGCGATTTCAAGATCGGCTCTACCACAAGGATCCCGTCAAAGCAAAGATGAAACGACGAATCGTTCTTGGCCTCCGCGAGGTCACCAAGCATCTGAAGTTGAACAAGATTAAAATTGTCATTATTTCTCCTAATATGGAAAGAGTCAAAGCCAAGGGTAAGTTGATCCCTTGCTTGCTTAGTTCAGTTTGGGTTTGGTTCAGCAGCCAGAAAGGCTCTTACATCTGCCCCAGGTTTGAGCAGACGGAATCTTCTGTCAAAGGTTTCTCACATCCTGTGGTATTGTGTGAAAAATATTTGAAGAAATGTTGTTCCTATAAACCATCTGAAGAACATTTCTTCCAAATTCCCAAGGATTTTAGAAAAATCATCTACCCCAGGTTTGAGCAGACGGTATCTTCTGTTGATGTTTCCTGAAACCTTGGAAACAAATTGGGAAAAAAAATTGAAGAAATATTCTTCAGATGGTTGATAGGAACAGTCTTTCTTCAAATATTTTTCAATCAATATCATAGGATGTGAGAAAACTTTGACTGAAGATGCCGTCTGCTGGACTCTGGGGGCAGAAGAGTCAATGTCAGTTGTTTTGCACCTCTACTGCATCGGTTTCCACAGGTGCACAAGAGTTGAAATGAAAAAGATGACAACGATTTGAATTCTGATTTCAGGAGGCCTTGACGACGCTCTCAATAACATTCTCCACATGTGCACAGAGCAAGACGTGCCATTCGTGTTCGCCCTCGGACGGCGGGCGTTGGGACGTGCATGCGCCAAACTAGTCCCGGTTAGTGTGGCCGGCGTTTTCAACTACGAGGGGTGTGAGGTAAGCAGTTTGTTGCATTTAGTTGAGAATTAGTACGTGGTCTGTGAAAAAGTCACTTTGTGACTTTGCAAGGGCAAGTAAATCCCAGTGAGGAACATGAGTAGCTTGAGATGGCCTCTTCCGTACTTACCAGGGCCAATAATGCTTTGGCTTCAGCCCTGATGGAAAAATTACAGTAATACAAATAAAAATACTTGCTGACTTGTGGACACCACCTTTTTACCGTCGCATGGGACAGTAAGCCGTGGTGCATTGTACCTTGTGCAAGTAAAAGACCCCATCCAAGTGAGGACCACAAGTAGCTTGAGATGGCCTCTTCCATACTTACCAGGGCCAATGATGCTTTGGCTTCGGCCCTGATGGAAAGTTGCATGGGACAGTAAGCCGTGGTGCCTTGTACCCTGTGCCTTTCCAAGGGCAAGTAAAAGACTCCATCCAAGTAAGGAACATGAGTAGCTTGAGATGGCCTCTTCCGTACTTACCAGGGCCAATAATGGTATGGCTTCGGCCCTGATGGAAAAATTAGGTGCAAATATACGGAAAAATCAATACCACAGCCCATGTCAGTTCTTGATTTGATATTCTACATCACCCTTTTGTTTTGTAGGAAAACTTCAACAAATTGATGGAATTGTCGCAACACGCCCGACACCAGTACGCCAAGATGGTGAAAGAGATGGAAGCAGAGGAAATTCAACACATGAAAACTCTTTGCAGCCAGCCGGTGTTTGCCCACATGGGGCATTCCCGTACGCCATCCGGTTGCAGCGCCATATCGTTCGCGAGTTCGCTCCTATCGGAACCAATATCAGAAAACGACAACGATTATGACGTGCGAAAAGTTGACGATAAGAGCCCGAATTTACTGGTGCCGAAAGATCGGCGCCAGTATTTGTCGCATTCGCGTAATTCGAGTTTGGGGAAGGTTTCGATTGTGGAATCGATTGACGAAGGTAACGAGGCCGACACAGAGGAATTCAGCGACGCTTTACTGAAACATATGAGTATAATTCTCGATAAGGAGGACCCGCTCAATTCGAAAATCGACACGAAGATTGACCCGGTGAATTCTGGGAAAATGAATGGGTTGAATTCGTCCGGCGGCGCTGATACGTTGAAAGCAGTTGAAATAAACGGCATCGGGGATGATTTTGAGGACAATGATAATGACACAGTGGAAGAACTGCCGCATATCGATTCGATTCATAATATTTGTATGTTGGACACGAGTGTTGAGATGCTGTCCCAGCATTCTGAAGTTCTGTCGACGCATTCGTCAAAAACGCTTGGTGCAGCGACGCCAATTAAAGGCAGTATGACGCCCGACGGGCCGCATTCCGACCAGGAAGTCACGCCGCATAGTTTATCTCAGCGAATCAAATCGCTTGATAAGGAACGGATCGAATCGTGGGTCGAGGAGGCAAAGTCGTGCATGCAGGAGTTGAAGATATCGGAAAGCGAGGGGGAGTTAACACTTGGGGAGGGTACAGATGTGGATTTATGAGGGAGGGGTGGTAACTGTTGTGACAGCCTTGCGTGTACATCAGGATGTGCTTTGAAACAGACGGGTGGCTATTCCATCAACTGCTCTCACACCCGCCTATAAATGCTAATCAGGATTATGCAGTGGAGGTACATGTACGAGTGAATTTGAAACCGAATGGATAAAATGGATTGCTTTTCAGTGAAGACAGATGCAGTTTTGAAAGTTTTCCGTATGTTGGGTGAAAGAGCGAATAAGACAACACCCACAGGGGCAGAAGAACACGCTTTGCACTATTTTTAAAAAAGGACCCAGCCCAGAGCGGTAGCAAGGCCTTTTCCAGACAGATTTCGACTGTTCACGCCTTTCTTGTGGCCGTGGCTGGCCAGGAGGACTTTGCATATCTGTGTTTCTATACACTCACATGCTGTATCGCCGTATTTCGTTGGTATGGTGGTATTTTGGATAGGACTACGTGTTATGGCTTCCGCCTTGTTACGAATACAAACATTCATCAAAGGGGCTGTTCATTTTGGTCAGTTGAGGAATCTGAGTTGTGATCCTTGAGAAAATGGAGAAAGCTATGAAGCTGCAAATTGCAGCGATTATTCTGTACAGCAAGTGCATAGGTTTTTAGCCCGCTTGGCCCATAGGCCAAAAGGGCTTATGCTGTGCTTGGCGCCTTTAGTGGTGGTCTGTCGTGCGTGCGTGCGTGCGTGCGTCCGTAAACTTTTCGCTTGTCAGATGGATAGCGCCTTCAGTTTTTGACGGATCATTTTCATATTGCATATGGGTGTGTATGACCACAAAATCTAGGTCAAGTTCGATTTTGGGTGCGATGCGATTCCTACTTTGGCCAGTAGGGGGCGTTTTGTGAAAAAATTCAAAGGCCTGTATTTTGAGAATGGCTTGAGCTATCGCGATGAAACTTTGTATGTATGTACCTCTAGTTTGTGGTGACTTGCACACGAAGTTTCGGCGCAATCTGATTCTTGACTTTGCCACTAGGGGGCCAAAATGAAAATATCAAATTTTTCCTTGTCAGATGGATAGCGCCTTCAGTTTTTGAAGGATCTTTTTCATATTGCATACAGGTGTGTATGACCAAAAAATCTAGGTCAAGTTCGATTTTGGGTGCGATGCGATTCCTATTTTGGTAGGTAGGGGGCGTTTTGTGAAAAACTTAAAAGGGCTATATTTTGATAATCGTTTGAGCTATTGTATTGAACCTTTGTATGTATTTACCTCTAGGTTGTGGTGACTTCCTGACGAAATTTTGGTGAAATCTAATTCTTGACTTTGCCACCAGGAGGCCAAAACCAAACTCACAAAATCTGCTATGTATGCTTTGGTCACAGATATTGTCAAAGATGGCTTGTATGGGATTCTGATATGGCTTATGCTTTCCACCACTGTGCTAAAAAGCCAAGCGGGCACAGTGCCATTGGCACTATTTTTCCGTTTTCCCAAGGATCACAACTCAGATTCCTCAAGTGACGAAGATCAACAGCCCTTTTTCACTGTCATGACCCATTTGCAATTGAGATCTTGGGCTGTTAAATATTTTCACCTTTTTACTGCCTTGGCCAATTTTGTCAAAATGAAAATATGTGAAAAGTATGGTACCCAGATTGAGGATGTGGTTGTGATTTTGGCAGAAGTGTGCAGATCGGCGAATTTGAGAATCATCTATTCATTGGAAAGCTCTCTGTGAGTACTTTCAAATGAATACCTATAGACAAATCCCAAATTGACGAAAACGAGAAAGATCTGCGCACTTCCGCCGAAATCGTAAACAGAACCTCGGTCTGAAACTGAATGACGTGATGCAGACAACCCCATGACCATGTGACAACAGTGAGTTCGACGACGTTGCATCAGACTCGACCATTGCTGAATCATGGATTGCGTCACGTCAGCTGGTTTCAGGTCGACGTTCTGTTTACAATTTCGGTGGAAGTGCGCAGGTCTGGGAATTTGGGATATGTGACAGGGTAGGCCTAAGATGTCAGGATTTTGGGAGGTTTTCAGTTTTGATGAAATTGGCGCTGACCGTGAAAGTGTTAACGTGAATGTGCACAGGCTTGTTACATGTATAACTCGTGCATCCAGGGATGCTGCGCATTGTTACAAAAACGTATCGTGATTTTTATTTTCGAGGCCAAAATATGAATCGGTGCAATTCATTTTGATGTGCAAACCTCGGGCCTAGGTTTTTATATCACAGGCATGTATGCATTGTAATGTATCACTTATCTGTTGCATGTCCTTGGGCCAAGGTTGGTTGTATCCTGCTGTTTGGATCGCAAGAGCTTCGTCATTTTCAAATTTAGTTAGAAATTCGTCGATGTTTGTTAACCGTCCACGGGACATAAGCAATGTGATAGTGTCTGCTGTCGAAGTAGGAGGGCATTTGGTCTTTAGAACAGCATTTGTTGTACTGGCTGTTCCACTATTTGTTTGCACTCCTTGGATATCAAGGTTCATCAATAGAAAACTTTCTGCTGGCTGTTGTACTATCTGCCTCCACCCCTCGGATCGAGGGGTGGAGTTCCATCACTAGAACAGCCTCTCTTGAACTTCGTGTTTATTTGCTGAAGAAATGGCTGCTGTTCTGTTAGTTGTTCTTTACCCTAGGTTTTGTGTTTTTGTGCTATGATTTCTAGTTGTGTAGTCTTCCTTCCAATAATAAAAGACAGTATTTCCACCCTGCGCAGTGGGGGAATGGCCAATTGCTGCAATAGCCTTAGTGTACACTGTAGTGAACTTGTTAGTACACAATAGAGCTGTTACTTCAGTTGACCATGTTCCCGCTGATCAGAAGTGGGAGTATGGTTGATTGAAGGAATAGCGAAACTACATAAAGTGTACTTGGTAGTACATGATAGAGCTGTTACATCAATTGACGATACCCCCACTTATCAGGAGTAGAAACACTGCCTTTTACCATTAGAGGGCAGTAGAATTGTCAGGTAGTGAAAGTGGAAAAAAATTATTGGCTCAGGAATAAATTTTAATCTCCAAGATTTATTGAATCAGTTTCAGTTTGAAATGTACAAACGTAGTTTTTCACTCAGAGTTCGTTTTCAGAAACACATGAATAAGATTCACTGGAAGTTCATATTAAGCCTAGGCCTAAATGCATCTGCTAGGCCTACCAAGTTTGAGCAGACGGTATCTTCGGTCGACGTTTTCTAAAAGCCTCGGAAATGAATGGGAAAAAATTTTGAAGAAACATTCTTCAGATGGTTGATAGGAACAACATTTCTTCAAATATTTTTCAATCAATACCATAGGATGTGAGAAAACTTTGACAGAAGATGCCGTCTGCTGGACTCCCGGGGTGGATGAGTTCAGTTTAATACAGACGTGTCCATTTGACAGAGGTATCCATATCGACAAGCTCCGTGTATATTTGACGTGTACAAAGTCTTGGAGTCACTGTGTTATTTATCACAATTAGAAGCTTGTCAGTGAAGTTTTATAAAAACTTTGAGGCCTGTCTCGCTTGAGGTGGGACTCGGGGAGATTTTTCAGTCGTATCAGAAGAAAACCAGGTGCTCCCAGTTCACTCTCAGGTGCAGACCAGCCTCTGCCCCCTTCAGGCTCAACATGGACCAACCAGTTGATCAGTGTTAAGCTGGGATGGTAGGTCCTATTTTGCCAAAAAAGGGGTGCAGCATAACATGTTTAGGCTTTCTTAGTCTTGTAACGTGTCACCAATATATATCGTCTTTCTTACCTGATACTGTAAAATCATTTATTTTTGCAGGGGTTTTAACCGCAGTCAGACTTGCAGACTTGAAGATCTGCAGTAGACTGGTCTCCTGACCTTTCTCCACACTTCAGCTATTGAGCTGGAAGAGGAAACCAGTTGCTTTACAAGTCTGCATAAATTAAATGAATTCTCCCTGTCAATTTGAAATATCAGGCAAAGAAAAAGAGTCAAATTGGATCACCAAATATTTCTCTGCTGAGCGACCCTCATGTGTTATTCGTGCTTTGGCAATTTGGCGTCAATCTGGAAATAAGGTTAGCTTGTCATAGGCCTACTGTGTGATATTCTAAAAAGGCGGTATCTCAACTTTATATCAGTGGGAGTAAGGTTAATTGAAGTAACAGCCGTACTCTGTACACAGTAGTGCATTATAGAGCTCTTATGTCAATTGATCACATCCCCACTGTTCATGGTAGGTGACTTTTAACATTGAGGGCCGGCCATTTTGTTGACTAAATGTTGAAAATCATTTCATGATGCTGAAAATTTTTCGCCGAATCAAAATTCTCTGTGGAAATGCTGAATGTTGAAATTTTTTGCTTTGATTTTCAGGAAAATTGTGGAAAAAGTATATTCTTGGATGCAATCCTGTATGTTAAAATCTGTATGTGCATGTTTTGTGTCCGCTGTGATCAGTGGTGAAGTGTGAAACTCATTACCATGATGCCATGGGTTTGATCCCCGGTCATTTTGATTAGGATCAAGTGATGCACTGAATGAGCTGCTCCTTGAATTCCCCAGAAAGGTTTCTGGAGAGACTGGGGGTAGGCCTATGTGAAGTACTTTGTAACTGTGTTACATAGAAAGTGCTACACTTCAAAAAGTGCTTGAAAACTCAATTTTGTGTGATGTTAGTTACTAATGTATGAATAATATTAATCCCTGTTCAACCCTTTTATTGCCAAGACAAATTTTGTTGAAAATGAAAATATGAAAAAAGGCTTGAATGGTAGCTGAAAGCTGTCACATTGGTATTCATTGGAAAGCTCTCAACGAGCACTTTCTAATGAATACCTATGTGACAGGGTTTCTGTAAGATTTTACAATTTGGTAGGCTTATTAGTTTGAATGAAATTACCACTGGACTGGCTGTGAAAGGGTTACCGTAACTTTCTACGGTAGAATTTGAGTCGATTTTGTCAAAAATGCTCGAAGGTTCTCCTGTGCTATGTAAAAATTTCTACGTTATTTGAAAAATATGCCTGAGTAATGCTTTATTGAGAACTAGTCTTTTGTAAACATTGTGGATTTTGCTGAACTATCAAATTGTTGTCAAAATGAAATTTTTAGGGGGGTGCACACTTGATAGAATCCTTGAGACCCCTCCGCAGTTCTGTAGATTTCAAGTCGGATGTTAAATTTTGGAAAATTCTGTATTTTATAAGATTTTGGTTCTGAGGTGCTTTCTTTACTTTGAAACTTTCTTCTACTTTATTATGAAAGGGGGTCAGCATTTGTTGTAAGAGCACAGCATGGCTGTTACATTTGCTGTCATCACTCCCTCCTCTCTGTTCTTTGGGTTATGTTGCAGTGTTCTCGCCAGGCATTTTGAACAGGGCTGTACCGCCCTCTTAAAAATTCAGAGGTCATTTTACCACCCTGTTTAAATTTTTACCACCCTGTTTGAAAATGTAACACGTAATACATTTTCGGTTACACTAACCTGTTTGAATTTCACTCCCACCCGGTTTGGGAGTGAAATCCAAGGCCTTAAAATCATAGGAAAATGCAGTCATCTGACCCTGTTTGGGAAAATTTCTGGCTAGGACACTGCCTTGGGATAGTAACCTTTGGGGAGGCGTTTGTCCCTTTGTGGTTCGGATTGTATGAAGTACCCCAGGGTGATGGGGGTCTCCCATTCTATGTCTCGAATGACAAAAAAATTCAGGGTCGCAAGCATATGTTTATTTATTCAAGAAATATGCTATTTTGCCCTCTAATTGTGAAAGGCAATATCTCAACTTTAAATCAGTGGGGATAAGGTTCATTGAAGTAACAGCCATAATCTGTACTACAGTGTACGTAGTAGTGCAATATTCAGCTCTTACTTGAATCGGCCATATCCCCACTGACATCAAGTGGAGATACTGATATTACCCTGCATTGGAGGGCAGTATTACACGACTTTATCTTGAGGTCCCTGTTCAGCTGTTATATCATGAGGTACCTGTTGGTAAAATTTGGTATTCTGTAGGTCACTGGGTGCTAAAGCGATTTGTCAGCCAAAAAATTTGAATGCAAAAGGGGACAAATCTTTGTTTACAAACACTAATTTCCTGCATTCTGATTGGCTGTGAGGGTAATGTTTACAAACATCATCCTTCTGTTTACGAAACGACTGTCAATTCGCTTTAATTTAAGGGCAGGACAAGACAGACTATAATTACCGCAGATGTTTGCAAACTTTCCACTGTCAAACTATACAAGGACTACTTGAATCATCTACCCCCAGAGTCCAGCAGACGACATCGTCTGTCAAATTTTCTCACATCCTATGGCATTGATTGAAAAATATTTGAAGAAATGTTGTTCCTATCAACCATCTGAAGAATGTTTCTTCAAATTTTTTCCAATTCATTTCCGAGGCTTTTAGAAAACTTCAACAGAAGATACTGTCTGCTCAAACCTGGGGGCAGATGAGTTAACTCAACAACTCCACTTGTGATCAGTGGGAGGGTGGATGATTGAAGTAACAGCAATACTCTACACTGCAGTGAACTTGGTTGTACACGTGAGAGCCATTACAACAAATGTCGATGCTCCCCCGGTCTTGAGTGGAGAAACTTGTACCATTGGATACTGCGATGCTGTATATTGAGTGGAAGCGGTTTCCATCCAAAATTGCAAGGATATAGAACCTGCTCTCTGATTGGTCATCTAAAATTACAAAGGTGTAGAACCTGCTCTCTGATTGGTCGACCAGGTTTATCGAAATTTCACCATGTGACCTCCTGAATAAAAATTTGCCAACAGGTCTCTCGCATCAAGTGTAAATGCACCACAGAGATATGCATAATAATATAAAATTATTTTAAAAATAATATGTTAATAAATTGTTCTAAGTAATGGCACATTGACTGTTATAAGAACTATGTTGTATAGAGCTGCCACCTTTTGGCCATATATGGAGTTGTCCAGTCAGATGTGCTTGTCTGGAACCAGCAGGCCTCATGCCTAGAAATACTGTACACAATAAACTATATGAAATAACATGGAGGACGGTTGTCATGGTAGTTTTTTTTGGGGGGGGGACAACCTATATAGGCACCAAGGGCCGTATGCATAAAACATCTTAAAGATAATGTATCACGGATATTTTCGCGGGCCACGAAAATCATTGTTTGTTTACATTTTGTTTGTTTATGTCCAGTCTTTCTTTGTCTTATGAGTGATTCGTTGGTTGCATGCCCCTCTAGAAATTCTTTTGATCCCGAAAGTATTGAATTTGATGGGTTGGCATGTTCCAAAAGTCGAAAATAACATAATGTAAACATCTATGTTTACAAACAATCAATGTAACAATGAAGTCGTGATACATTATCTTTAAGTGTAAAATTTCCCTTAAACCATTGTTCCAAACAAAAGATAAGGGAAATTTTACACTTAAGATGTTTTATGCATACGGCCCCTGGGCCGCCTATTATCAGTTCATTCTGCCACTGACAGAGGCGCCACCTCCTAATGCGGGTATGACGTCATGGACAATGCCGCCTGGGCGCGGTGTATATAAACATGCAGTCCGATCATTGTCGTTCCTTCTCTTTCAGCCCTGTGTACCGTTTGGTGTTGTCTGAGAACATGCTCATGTGATTCGTTCTCTCGTTTCTTCTGGTGTGTTACAACTGCTGAGCTGACCAAAAATCTTCTGAGACGTTGGAAAAGCAAAATTCCCTGGTGAGTAATTTGAATTTTTAGCTCACTGAGGTGAGCTATTACAATTGTGCGGCGTCCGTGGTGTTTCGTTAGCAGGGCACGTTTCGTAACCGCTGGAGTTATTGATCTGAAACTTGGTACATAGGCCTATATACCCCTAGGTCAGATGACCCACGGCACCGAGTTTCGGTCCCATTCGACTCTCAGTTTGGCCACCAGGTGGCAGAAACCAAAAACACAAAAAGTGCAATAACTCCTGAACTAATGACTAGATCATGACTAATGACTGGATTGCTACCGCCAGAAGTGGCGCCACTGTCGTGTCGCAGACATTACGCGCGTCATGCTTTGAGCGCGCATGCACTCTGCTGTCTCTACGTGGGAACCAATCAGAATATTTGTCGCCATTCCATCCAATCAACAGAAAGTTGTCTGATTGGTTCTTGCATTTGATGCTGGGATTGTATAAAATTAGGAATCGATGCGCCGTCTGGTCTCTAGTCCCAGTCTTCAAAGTCTTCATAAATTTTGTTGTCGTCACTGTTCCAATCGTCATCGCCAACTTCCTTCTGGCCTGAAAATACCAAATTGCAGAATTTTAGAAACAATTTGTTTTAAAAAGAGATAAATATCTTGCTTTATGAGTGCTCATAAAAAGTAATGAAAGTGTCTTCAACAAAATGACTCAACAAAAAGTTGGATTGTGCGGACGATGAAGCGAAACAAAACTGTGTCACGTTTCCGTTTTTGTAAGGTTCATTCAAAATTACGAAGCGAAACGGCTTCAAATCACTCGTCCTCTCACTCTTCGTTTTGTTCTGCCGATTTCACAATCTACAAAATACCCACCGGCACTTTTTGCTAGAATCTCATCAATACAACAGTATGGATCCTCCTCCTCTTCCTCACCGACAGGCTTGTGGCGCGTGGCCAGTAGGTCCGGGTCCTTTGGCGGAAGTGGAGGTGCTTTCCCAGGTTTCTCAGCAGTCTTCTGTTTCTTTTTCTTCCAGAATTTCTTCGATTGCGGTTTGGGTGGTGCGTCGTTCGGAGGCGGCGGTCGACCGCAAACTTTGGTCAGAGATGGTGACTTCGGCGGTGATGTCTTCTTCCCTGACGGCGACTTTGACGTTGATGTCATCTTCACTGACGGTGACTTCGGCGGTGATTTCATCTTCCCTAACGGAGAGGGCGGTGGCGATGTCACTTTCCCTGACGGCGACGGCGGTGGCGATGTCACTTTCCCTGACGGCGACAGCGGTGGCGATGTCACTTTCCTTGACGGGGACGGCGGCGGTGATGTCATCTTCTCTTGTCCGTAACTGGAACTTGTTTGATTCTGTTGGCTGGAACTGGAATCTCCCCGAGTCGTGCAAGGAACGGGCTTTAGAACCGCCAATGCCCGCGGGACATCGTACGTCATCGAATCACCGTCATCTGATTCGTCAATGTACGCCTGCGATGCGCGAATCGACGAAGGCGTGTCATAAGTTTCATCTTCATCCGGGTATGTCGTCGCAGGGTCCTCTGTTGCCGCAGGGAAGAACTGTTGCGTCGCAGGAAAATCTGTGACGTCGTCAGGTGGAGGAGGTGGGAGTTCGGGTGATTCCGATCGGCCATCTGTCGGGTAGGGAGGGAGGTCATCCGGTGATTCCGATCTGTCAGATGTCGGGTAGGGCGGGAATTGAGGTAACCCAGACCCGCCCATCGTTGGAAAAGGCGGGAGATCTGGCGACTCGCATCTGTCTATCTCTGGTCCTTGTAGTTCGTCCTCTTCATCTGACACAAACAAAGCCGCCCTGGCCAATTCATTGTTCACGTAGAGAGGCTCTTCGGGAGTTTCCGGCGGCGGCAGAGGCGTCGAAACCGTCACTTTGTTTCCGATCGGGAATTCGTAGTCGGAGCTGTCGTCAGAATCGTCAGCGCCCTCTATCGGTTGCTTTTGTGATTGTTGGGGAGTTATAGCACACGCCTGGTCGCTCTTCTGGGTTTCAATCTCTTCGTTGATCAAGTCCAGGCAGTCGTCGAGTTCATCGAGGCCGAGGAATGACGCAAAATCGTCATCGATGATTTGTTCTTCAGGTGTGACATCATCAAATTCTGCATTCACCTCATCAAGTTGTGCCAGCGCTTCGTCACATCTGATGGATACCTCATCAGTTTGTGATGTCGCGTCATCAAATATTGTGGTAGGGTGGCCACCACCGTCTGATCCATCCATTGGCTCTTCTTGTGAAATGTTGTCAAATTTCGTCGCCATGTCTTCCTCTGTTATAGTTGTGACGTCACGACCAGGAGGCGCGTGATGAATCACGGTCGAGCGGCCATCTAAAAATTCTTGACTAGATTCTAGACTATTCGTCGGTGTCTTCGTCTCAGGCGGTGTCTTTCGGTCTTTGCGAATATTCGGCAAGGATTTATCGATATGAGAAAGTAAGTCGCCAAGACTTTTGTGCAGAGCGACAGAACTGCGTTCGTCATCACTTTTGCGTCCTACGTCAACAATATTTGTTGTTGTCTCTCCATTTCTGTGGTCTACGTCATCATATCTTGCGATTCTCTTCTGAACATCTGTGTTGATTGGACGCGGTGGTTTCCGCGGGACGAAATACGAAGGGGACACGTGCTCGGCGTTTGCTGTGATGCCAGGCGGTGGTGGCGGAAAATCGGAGGAAACTTCAAGCGGAATTGAAGAGTCGGCGGGGAAATTCGGAAGATCATCAGCATCCTCATCGTTATTATCGGTTGCAGCAGCGCCCCCTATGGGCTTCTCTGGTGTTTTTGTCATCATATTCTTTGGCTGTAGATTCGGAAAAATGGGTAGTTTTATGGAAGTCTTTTTCTTCACAGGTGACGCGGGGGGCGTGCCTGCTGACAAAGGCGGCGATGTCGGGTATCCTGAAGGCGACGCCGGCGAACCAGGCGGCGTGTTCGCGCCTGTCGTCATCTTGTTCGTGGCTGGAGTCTTTTTGTCCGCTGGAAAACGAAATACGTGCGATTTGCCGGACAAGTCCTTCGGAAAGATCCCAGGTTTCGCCGCCACTGCAGGTTTCCCGGATTTGACCACCAAAGGTGAGGTCGCTGTCGGACTTCCTGTTGGTGACGACGTCATTTGCGGAGATTTTGATATTAGTTTTGGTGACGTCATTTGTGGTGATTTTGGTACCTGTGTCGGTGATGGAAGACTTTCGAAAACGGATCTTAGGTTCGAGAGTCCGGGAGACAACTGTGATGATTTGTTCATATCTTCCTCTGTAAGAGAGAAACGCAGAATCACAACTACTTCGTGGATGACAAAATAAGGACAGTTCAGCTTTAAGTGCTGCAGCGGCTCGGCGCTCTGGCGTTGCGAACTCCGTCACATGTTCTATTTTGTGCAAATTTGGAATGGAAGTGCTATGACGTCTGTCTAGGCCTAACTTGCAGCTTATGACGAGGCAGTTTGTCAGCACTTAAAATTGACTTAAAGGTGACGTGGCATTCAATTATACCTGTGAGATTTAAAGCTGAACTGTTCACTTTACTCTACACAGTTGTCTATTCTTGTTAAAGGTCTAGCAATGCCTCCATACCTGTGCTTTTTATGATTTCCGACAGATGCTCTGGCGGTGTCAAAGGGTCCGGATATTCAATCACTTGCTCACTTGCTGGCCGCTCCACTCTGATTGGCTGAACTGGCTTCACATCATTTGCATCTTTGCTCTCAGTGACATCATCTTCTTTCCGGCTTAATGGAGGCGCCACTGGGCACGGGACGAATGTGGCTTGTTTTATGGCGTCCCCAATTTTCACCTTACTTCGCCAAAAACGATGCGCCCGTGAGTTTACTAAGACCGGTTTGTCTGTCATCTTTCACCTGTAGGTTTAATATGTAGCAATTGAGAGTACCAGCTTTAAGGCGTGTTTTAGAGAGCTTTCTGGTGGGATCTGGCTTTCAATGGGCAATTCACTATTGCCGGTTTCTTTACGGGTCACGCCGTAACCATTAGGGATTTTTTGCAAAGCCCCCGAAAAGGGCACATGCACATGGAACAGGGACTCGTCGCAGGAGTCGACTCTTAATTCTGAACATACTGTGTATGGTGTTCGTAGCTGCTGGCTCTTTTGTGGTGTTGCGTTGCAACCCAGGCGGTGCTTACCTTATTATGCTAGTGACGTCACTAATGCTGCAGCTGTTACGTCATTGGTTGAAAGACAGTTCCTCTGCATCCAAATCACGCATAAATTCCAAACTCATATATACCTTTTCCTTTCAAAATAATAGGTCTATGTATTAATCACCACCTGTACATACAGGGCCTATAGATACTTTAATGAGTGCACGTGAGTAAGATTGGCTGTTCTATCTAAGTGGCGCACCCCCTCCTGTGGTCATTTAAGTACAGGTGTGACAGGTGTGGTAGTCCTTGAGGAAAATGTTCCCACACAAAGCCATTTTGTAAAAGGCTGATAGTTTGTAGCCTTTAGAAAGGGCCACCTTACCAAAGTCCAAGACAATGGTAACAGGACTATTGTTCCAAGTGATAACCATTCCTACCCCACTTGGATCTGAATAGGCCATGAGGCAAATCTATGACAGTGAGTCCGTCTCAACATATCTGGGCATTGCCAGTATGAGTTTGTGGGTTATGGTGTAAAGTAGGAGGAGACAGGAATACTGGGAAATGCTATGATATGTTATCGCACTAGTCTTTCTAGGATACAACAATGTAAAACAATCATACCTCAGTAGGTGTGGCCCTACTGCTCCGAGGGCCTATAGGCCTAAGCAGTGTCAAAACTGGGGCCTAAACAGTACCCAAATTGAGTGTTGTCTAAGGGGTGGGGATGTACTCACTTCCCGGAATGGCCATCATGTTCTCTCCTTTGCTCTCATTGTCCTAAATATTGACGAATAAATAAATCTTATCTCTGACACTGATTTCACCATGACCCAGTCAGATCAGTAAATCTCTACATTTCTTGAGGAATGTAGTGTCATCAGGTCATGCTGTTCTCTACTCCATTTCCATGGTTACGGAGGAAAAAACAAAAAAGGACAAAAATGAGAAATTTTCTATAAATTTTATTTTCAACTTGATCACAATCAGCTCTCACCCTACTTTGCATTACATGCCTCAAACTGTTCGATATTTATGGAAGTTGTACACGGCGACTAGCCGGCGTCGCCATCAACACTTGAACCCCGCCCATTTATTTGATAATGTTTGTGCTAAGACGTTGACGTTTGCTCCTTTTCTTGTGCTTTTTTCTGTGATGTCCAAATATGTGGAAATTTTGGTGGATTTCCGTTTTCATCTAACTCCCAGTAAACTATTTTTGCCTTTACGGGAACAGTCTCGATACCGTTGACCTGCAAAAGAAAGATTCCGTACGGTATTTCAGTCTCAAAAGGGTGGTCTCTGACAGTGCAGCTTTTCACCAAACGGTCGCACCCCAGTACATTAATTTACCCAATATTGTGTTAAGTGCCAATAATTCTTTACTTGGCCCTCCGCTCCGAACTCCTTATTTCTACCACATCAACACAATCACAGCCGGAGCAACTCCAAAATAAAATCCTACAGAACTTACCGTCACACCGACTTCAAAAATGTTCCCGACCATATCGTGTGATATTTCTTCATCTGGCATGGTAATGCACTGATCTGGAACTTCAACTCCCTGAAAACATGTGAGAGTGATAACTTGAATTAATGAAAACTTGAGTGCGTTTTAGTTTAAGAAAGATCCAAATATTTGATTTGAATTGGTTTAGAATAGAGTAAAAATCCAAACTTACCAATTTTCTAAATGCTACCCGAACGTGAGTTTTATCCAAAGTCCAATCAGCGTTCCTATTCATTGGAATATAAAGCTGCATTCCGTGTAACTGTTTAATTGTCTGAAAACGAAGAATAGATGACAGATGACAGATTGGGTAAGTTTAGGGGGAGGGGGAGGGGAGGGGATACTGCCATTGGACTTGTGGGGACACCCCACAAGGCTGGCTGGGGGGGGGAATGGCTGCGGTTTACACTAAGCTTAGCTGACGGAAGAATCTGTCTTGGGCCCCAGAAACAACCTAAAGTCTCACAAGTAAACTATAGAGCTACAGAGACTCTATGAGTTATGGATTGGTAAGATGACCAGTTCCATCCTCCAACTCTGTGACTTGTTCACTGTGAAAGTTAGAAACAATAACATACCATCATAGCGTAAGCGGTATGTCGAGGCCCCGTGTCGCCACGCTCCTTCCTCATTTGCTCATATTTCTCAATATTTTCAGGGGAGGGATAAACAGCAAGGCCAGTGGGGAGAAGCCACTTTCTTGCGATTGTGGCCTTGACGTCGATAATGTCGCCCTCAGCACCATACCCTGTGAAGACATTCACATAACTTAGAGAAATATTTTTGCATCTTGCCCTGACAAGCGGGTCCCTATCACTCCTACTCTCGCTTGGAAGGGAGCGTAGTTCGAAGGGCTAAATGACCACCTTGATATGTCAAAATGGAGATTTGATAACGCAAGGTAAATATTCCAAGTGCCTTCTGTTCCTTTCCTTTTAATTTATTTAGCAAATAAACAAAAAATGAGCGGAAAGCAATCCTCACGGTACCAACCCAAAATGGCCTAGAATTATCACTGTAATTACCTTCAACATTATCTGCAAGAATAACTCTCACAGGGGGATGTACTCCACGTGCCTTGTCCTCCACAACTTCATAAATATAATTACGTGTGCGTAGTTTTCCGAACTTGTTACCTTTACCGAGCTGCACTGGCCATTTTCTTTTTACAACCACTGTTGTCTGAAACAAAGGGAATGGCCAACAATAAAACTTAGAGTCTGCAATCAGTGGCAATGTGAACTTCCCCAAGCAGTGGGCAGCAAAGAAGTCGTCAGGCCCCAAATCGAATGCCACTATACTGGATTAAACACCAACCAGCCTTGACCTTCAAACTTATCACAAGGAATATTCAACTGTTCCGTTTTGTAAGTTCCTTACCCTGTGTGGCTGCTCAGTTAAAACCTTGGAACATCCTTGAAGTAACTGGTGGCCTAACTGCTGAAGCCGTCGGCTGATCATTCCTGAAATTGAGAGTGATTGGATGTCTTAGCTAACCGGCGTAATTTTAAATTGACTTAGGAGGGGGCCTAGGCCCTGGGGGGCTGCCAGACAAACGCAGCAAGGCCTGCCACTAGTCTAGGCCTAGCTCCTGATCCTGCACTGCACAGAAAGACTCTTTCTCTCTCAGTCTCTGTCTTCGCACCACCTGTCCTACCTAGAATAGACCCCTTGCGCTTGTCCGTACAGGGTGTAAACAATAGCCTCGCCCCAGGCGAAAATGCAGAGAATGTGCAGTGAGCCGTTGTACATCGTTCGTGTTTTCACCTGGGGCGAGGCTATTGTTTACACCCTGGACGGACAAGCGCAAGGGGTCTATACCTACTGGTAAAAGCGCTAGCTAGGCCGCCTCATCATATGCTCATGGGATGGCCTGAGACAGCCTGAGGCTGAGGCCTCACCACACTCACTGATGAGTGACTCATCCCTCAGCATGTCAGATCTCACTGTGTTCACTCTCAGACTCAGTCATCCACTGACATTGACTGTGCTGCTGTGGCAGCCGCAATGCTGCTCTTACTGTCTTAGTCTTGTCCTGTGACAACAGACAAAGGACACTGACAAGTATTCGACCTGAAGAAGCTGCATATCAAGAATTAATGACATTTAAATCGAAAATTACCTCAAATCAACAAAATATTCACTTCTGAGTTTCCAGATTTTATACCCCAAACCATGTCCCTGTGTTCAAGGTCACGGGTCAACCGAAAGTACAGATTTTCAAAACGGTGAACCACCGACAGGCGGCTTGAGACTTGTCAAAGTTTGGGCTTATTATTTCCCATTTACAAGGTATTACTAGGTCTATGGAATTGTTGTAAAAAAGGGTGTGATCTGTTAAATGTATCGAGTGAAAGTTCTTATGAAATTTGTGAAGAGGAAGATAAAATGAATCGTCCAGGTAACATGTGAGTCCGTATTTTATAGTAATCACATGGAGACATGGTTTGGGGTAATTTATTCATTTTCCCACCCACCTCCTTTCATGATATTCCAATAATTTTCGCGGTTTAACATCAAATTGCCGAAAGAATTCGTGATATTTTGCTGTGGTCGTGTAACATTAATGCAACTCATATATTTCTTTTGCGTTTCATGAAGTAAACGCTGTTGAATACCTTTGGGATGACATTTAATTGGACTTAAAAGTCAGATTTTTCTGCAGGACTGGTGGTGCCATCTATTAGTGTGCTGTGACACTGATATCCCTGTTTTCCTGCTGCTGGGAAGTAGATGTGTCTTCTTAATTTCACAGAACTGAAGAATTAAGATGGTAAGATAGAAGTAGGTTCTCTTCTCACGCCGGTGATTCAAACATAAAAATCTGTTTTTCGTACGCGATTTTTACCCGTGCATAACTAATCGTGTTACTGTTGACTATTTTTGCAGTTGTTTAGGCAAGTAGAAGGGGTGACAGCTTATTTTGTAATCACCCGTCACCCCTTCCATTTTCCAGATGAACTGCGAATACGACAAGCACCATTAGTTAATGCGTCAACGACTTTGCGTACGAATAAAATAATTTTGTGTTTGAATCACCAGCGTGGTTCTATTCTACTTCCAGCTCATGTTTGGCCCGGCCCTGTAGACTGGGAGAGGCAACCATCGGCGTCGTACTGCTGTGCTTTACAAAAGATGTTGGATATTTTCAAAGCAAGCATTTCAAGGAAGTTGCTTGCCTATGCAATTGATGAGCCAGATTCATAAGAATTATACTGAAAACGATTATTTTCATTTTCAGAAATTCAGATTTTGTGGCGAGTTGGACTGCCCTGATTGGGTGTTAGCAGAAATTGCAACACTTGCAAAGATTGTAAGTACGGATTTCTTTTCTTGTTCGAACAAGTGCTTCTGGACTGAGGTGAAGAAGAGTTGCTCAGTATTGTAATGATTATTAAATAATTTTCCACTTTTTCAGACCTCGATCAAAATGAAGTTATTGTGTGCCCAGGTAATGAAGGATTTGCTTGGTGGAGAAATTGACTATGAAAAGGTGCACAAGCTGACAGCAGATGCTAAGTTTGGTAAGTTGAAAATAGCTTGGCATCATTTGTGACAATAAACCTTTGACACTTTGGATCATGAAGTGTTGCCACAGGTTACACTCTATCGGCTTTAAAATGGTTAAACGCCTACTCTCCATTCCACTTCTGAGTGTCGCGAGGTTAATCAACGATAGCTCTGCAACGGCTGGGTCAAATTCGACATACCGTACATCAATCGATTTGTCTTTTTTGTCGGTATCCTTCTGCTATCTTCATTTTTCGTGTAAGGCCGACATAACGGATCCCTTTCTCAAAACCCATGTCATTTCGCCATGGTGTTCAGTGCAGTTTTGAGTTTTGTCACTCAAACTTATGATGCAATGCAAGACGTCAGTGTTTTAAATCATGAAATTTCTTTGCAGAAACTGGTGACATCAAAGCCAGCATAGCTGCTCTTACCTTCATCCTGAGCAATGCAGCCAAATACAGCGTGGACGGGGAGAGTCTGTCCAATGAACTCCAGCAGCTAGGTTTGCCAAAAGGTAGGCATTATTCCACATTGAAGACAACTCATCAATGATCAATTCATTTTCGATATCTGCAAAACTGCTGTAGGATAACTCCCCCTGTTATGTCAGTGAGTTGTTGGAAGTGAATTGATGTCATTTTCCTCCCGAGTGGCATCAGGCTTTCTGTGGTTCAATTTTCAACAAGTTTCATAAAAGTTCTTCCATTTTCAGAACATTCCACGGCCCTGTGTAAATCATACGGGGACAACCAGAGGGCGCTGCAGGAGGAATTGCGCCGAAAAAGCCTCAGATGTAAGTTGCTTTTAATTCGTGATACATGGCCGGTTAATCATAGACAGTATTGGGCATATGTATGTACAGCAGGAGGAAACCAGAGTGCCTGGGGAAAGTGAAAGAAAGTCACAATCTCTATCACATGAAGAATGGACCCAACTGGGGATTGAACCTGGATCCTTAGCAGTAACAGGCCTTGATGTTTCCACTGCACCACCCTGACAGCCCATGGCTGTTCTTCATCAGGAAGTCATTGGTTCAACTTTCCTACCATTGGAGACCACCACCAGTTAGCGGTCCTAGAGCGTCAGGAAATTTGATGTCACAGAGAACAAGTGCACGTCATCAATAAATGACGCGAGACCATGGCCTACGTCTGTGACATCAAATTTTGTGATTATCTAGGACCGCTAACAGGTGGCCTCTAACAGTAGGAAAGTCTCCCATTCCGTTGTAACTGTCCCCTGTCTGGTTAGGGAATGAATTTTATTTCATCATCTTCTGTTTTCAGTTTCCCGTTTAGAATCTGTTGAGTGGAGAGTGGATTATGTCGTGGGGTCCAGTGAATTGAAGGTAAGTTAGCATGAACCATTGCTAAGCTCATAAGGCGCTGCTTCTCATGCAAGTTGGCTGACAGTGGGCAATTAATTTGCCATAATTTTCTAGAATATGAAATAGAAACGGGTTTCTAAGATGAAAGACATCGCTTCCTAACGGATCTTCCTACCATAATTTTCTGTGACAGAGTTGCATAGCTTTTCAAACTTTTTCCATTTCAGGAAGTTAATGAGCCCAGTGTTCAGCTCCTTCTGAAGAAAAAGAATCCTGACGATGACACGGTTGAAAAATTGGCATTCACTTTATCTGAGGAGAAATTCAGAGTGTTATTGAACGGTAAGTAATATTGGCGACTACCCATTTAGTTGAGGCACAGACTTGTGCGCGGATGCACCGAGCCCTTATCAGGGTTTTTACTTCGCGTCTCTTCATTTTAGTGTGGGAGTGTGTGAAGAGGAGCGAGACCAAAGCCCTTCTGTGGCAGAATGGTGAAAGGTGACAACACTTTGCCTCTGCTATAATATGTTCTACATTTCTTTGCAGATTTAAAACAAGCAAAAGGGATTATGGACGGATTAGTGTAATGTGTAAAACAGATTAATTGTGGATCAAAGATTCTTTACACAAATATGGTGCTGATTACTGAAGTAAAACTTCACACAAAACGGGATGAATGACTCGGGCAGGCGTCACGACCATCAGTTGTTTCATTCAATGAACCTTTTGTTGCTGAAAAAACATTCTGTCGAGTTCGCCAACACAGGAAATGGACAGTCGCAATTCGTAGAAGTGGGGCTATGAATTGACCTTTGCTCCATGACACTAGTGGTTCTCATTCATCGCACTCTTTCGGCTATACAAATAATGTGACATTAAGCATAATGGTGCCCACCATGGAGGGGGACAGGCTGAAAGAAATATCACCCTGAGAAAACATTATTGAACAAGGGTGCTTTGTTTTTTTTTGAGGGGTGACATTGACCAAGTACATGTACCTTAAAACTGGGGAGGCATACCGCTACCTCCATGCCAAAACCAACCACCAGAGACTAAAGTTCACATCAGAAGCTCTGTATAACCGTACCTGAATGTGCAGGGCCGTATTTAAAGGGGGGCGAGGGGGCAGTTACCCCCTGAGTCAACCAAAGAAAAACGTGATTTTCATGCGGATTTTGGGCAAAAAATGGCAAAAAGAGGTCTTCTGCCCCCCCCCCCCGATATGAGTCCAGTTCTATTGATTGACCCGTGACAAGTCTTTAGCTAGCTTCGCTGTTGGCCGCTACGCGGCGCGTTGGGCCCTTGCGTCAAGTTTCAGATCAATAGCCCCAGCGGTTTCGAAACGTGCCACCAAAAGGCAAAATTCTGAACTTTGACCTCTGTGACCCTTGAAAAGGGTGAGCGAGCAAAAAAAATTGAGGGGTAACATACATGTCCGACATGTCCGAACTCTCAATATAGTCCTCAGCAGAAATCACATGCATTCCAACCAGACGATACAACGTCAATGTTTGTTTACCATTTCAAGGTCAGTAATGTTTGCCGAATTGCGTATCAGAGAACCGTCCACAACGTTTTCTCGATGTGGTGCTGCCTCAAACGTGAAAACGACAGGTGTAGCAGAGGAGAAAGTCCTAGCAATGAATGTCCGAGACACAATAGTCCGCTATACTGTACGGCGGTGTGGCTAGGTTCGAATGGACATGGTCTCTCTAGCCATATATCCTGATCCCTGTTGAGCATTAAAAGGGACGCAGATTTCCGGGGGACACAGATCCCTGCCACACCGGTATGGTCTCCGAAGATCTCACACAGTCTCCGTAGCGACCATGTTCACTCCGAGGTTGGCAAAGTGACCATTTCGTTCATGTGGTCACCGACTGAGCTGTCCCGAAACTTTCAAATTGTCGGAAGGAATGTTCAGCTTACAACACGTAGATGTACATGTACGAGAACGAGAACGTTTTGGTAGTTGAACACTACACTGTTCCTTAATTCGAAGTATTGATGAGTGCCCTCTAACGTCAAAAGCCTCAGGTCTGTTGACACTCTCATCGGCAATGGAAGCCACGTAAGACAGCAAGGATGGGGTAGCGAGGAGACTGACTGACGTACGTCTCTCTGACTGACGTACGTCTCTCTGACTGACGTACGTCTCACTGACTGACGTACGTCTCACTGACTGACGTCTCACTGATTTACCTCATCTGAAAGGAAAGAAGAAAGGGAATATTGAGGAGGTTGTAAATTTCAGTCCACTTATTCATCCATCACGGTAGTTGCAAAAGAACACGGTCCCACATGCGAAAAAATTCCGCACTCACCTAGACCCTATCAATCCGTGCCTTTATTAAGTTATTAGGGAGGTTGAGATCAGATACTTATCACGGATCCGTATACGTATACGGATACAATAGGAGCTGTCAGTGAGTTAACCAATAGGTGTCACTACTGCGCATGCCCAGTTCAATGCATATAGCGGACCCAGTCATTCTTGATCGAGCACCAATCACGTGGATTTTCCTGTGTATTGGTCTGCTAGAACTTTGCTGCCATCTTTTGGCAATACGCGCGGTTGACTGCTGACCTATTCTGTACAACGAGGACAAGTTTTGTGTACATTTCGATCCGTATACGTAAAGGATCCGTGATAAGTCGCTGATCTCAACCTCCCTATTGAAATCGTTTATGATACTGATATTAAAACGATACTCACAATGCGCCGAGTAAACATCGTCCTCAGGATTTCAAAAGCTGGGGTCTTGAGACCCTCCTGGAGTAATGGGTGGACGCACGACAGCCAGGGTCGAGCAACAAGGAGACTGACTGGTATATTACATTTACATCACTGATTTACATCACCTGGAATGACAGAAGAAGAGATGCATCATCATCCTTGGATGAAGGGATATTGGTCAGGGGTAGCATCATCATCCTTGGATGGAGAGATATTGGTCAGGGGTAGCATCATCATCTTTGGATGAAGGCATATTGGTCAGGGGTAGCATCATCATCCTTGGATGAAGGGATATTGGTCAGGGGTAGCATCATCATCCTTGGATGAAGAGATATTGGTCAGGGGTAGCATCATCATCCTTGGATGAAGAGATATTGGTCAGGGGTAGCATCATCATCCTTGGATGAAGAGATATTGGTCAGGGGTAGCATCATCATCCTTGGATGAAGGGATATTGGTCAGGGGTAGCATCATCATCCTTGGATGCTGTTTCATTGGGCTAGCCCCGAAAGCAACGTCATGATCAGACTTGCAGTTGTCTGTCGGAGCTTGAGGCAAAGTAAAAATTCATATTCATGTGCCTTACTTCTAGTACAGGTGTGACAGGGATCAAAGTCCCCTGGAATCAAAGTCCAGTCTTATTGTTCAGCGAGGGATTAAAATACATGGCTGTGGTGAGACCATGGCCGTTCGAATGTTGTTGTTTGGCGGACTTGCATTCCTAGGACGTTGATTCCTGTTACACCCGCCTGTACATTTTGAATCCGATGCATGCACCTGTTCATTTTCGCCGTGGCGGCTTTAATTACGCAGTAAACGGCTACACTACGCGGGACTGTTACTGCCATGCGTTCTTCGGATAGTGTTTTGCATGACTAAACCATTAACTTACCAATATTTATGCCGTTTTAGAGCAATTTTGTATGAAGTTTTACACGTTGACTAAAAACATTTGACGCCATGTTTGTTAATCCCGTCATGCTTTGAGTCTGAACTTTGACCCTAACGTGGCCTTGGATTACCATTTCAATGGACCCGCCGTCAGGCCAGAGAGAGAGGAACAAGTGAATTGAATGCGTTGGCTAATCCCGTGACGGATTTTCCCCATACCTCCCATGCAGTCGCATGTTGTATGAGGGTGTTTATTTCATTTTCAAAGGTATTATTGAAATGCTGTAACTGATCACGTCCACAATGATTGTGATTATCGACAATACAGTAAGCCCTCTATTAAGTGGCTCATTCCCTGAAAAAAGTCCTTTTTATGGCAGTGTTGATTTGAACGATCATCGCTGGCGATAAGATTCCTATACCTACCAGCACCCCTGGCGTCGACAGCCGATTTTGCTCGGTGGTCATTACATGTATCTCGCTTGCAATCGCCTGGTGTGCTACTGGCTTTATACACTCGTCCCCAGTGGCCTCGAGCTTAATACTAGTTATACGCTGTCAACCACTGGCACAGACTGGGCCTAATCATGTTTCTGAACGCTAGATGGCGCAAATTGTCATCAACCAATCAGCGACCAGTATTTCACGTAACTAGGGGAAAACATGAAACATTTTCTTATTGGCTGGTTGATCGAGCGCGTTCGTCAACAACTGGTAGTGACATCTAGTGTTCAGAAACGACTTTGGCACCAAGTGTTTCAGTGGTTGAGGGTGACAGCTTCGAGCGGAGGCCGATACCACTGAATTATTGAGTGTACTGGCTTTGAAGACAAACCTATTTCTTAGAATGATTGTAATAGGTTTGCATCTTCATTTTCCTAGCAACATAGCAAAAAGCTAACTAAATTAAACATCAATATATAATTATGATGCATGTTCAAAAATAAAACGCCCTCTCAACAACTGCTTATATCACAGTTTTATATATCAAAGAAATTTTAACCAGGCATGAAATCCATGACGATATTTCAGAAATAGCATGCCTTTTTCGCTCTATTCATATCATGTTATCGTGTCCACACAGATTACGCCAAAAATGGAACCTCCGCGTTTGGCACTCGCTGTAACATTCTAATTAGCATATATCAAATCAGTTATCAACCACTCACACGCGGTGAGAACGACGTAGAACCCATTCCATTCCCTAGTACAAGAGAAAATGAATGTGAGTAGACAACTCCAAGTAGGCCTACTCTTCATTCTACATCCTCTTGGCGCGAGATTTACGGCCAATATCTCCGCAACGGCTGGGTCAAATTCGACATACCATACATCAATCGATTTGTCTTTTTTGCCGCTACAGCCATCATCACTGTCATTTTCCCTATAAACGTGACAGAGGAGTTCCTTCACCACATTTCGTGTTTATGGCCGAAATGGCGGCCATTTTGAACTGACGCAATGCATCGCGCACGTGTTAACTGCACTGAACATCCTGGCGAAATGAAATGGGTTTTGAGAAAGGGATCCGTTATGTCGGCCTTACGCGGAAAATGAAGATAGCAGAAAGATACCGACAAGAAAGACAAGCCGATTGATGTATGTTTTGTCAAATTTGAGCCAGCCCGGCGCAATTTTACAAATTCAGAATACAGCAGTTCTGGAACATGGTCACGTCACATCACCTACCATCAGCAAGTCAGCCGAAATAATCCTCTTGGAGGCCATTTACTGGATCTTCCTGGACTATCTGTACTACGTGGCCAGCGTCATTGGGATCCCGGGGAACATCATGGCACTGCTCATCACCCTGCGTCGGGACAACCGTAGGTGCGTTCTCTTTTTCGATGGATTCAGAACTTCGTTCCGTCGAGACTTCCACTGTTCGTCTTTTAGTTCGCACCTGTAATTCCATTCGTATGACCAATGACTGGCGACTGCCCTCTGCCGAAGAGGCAGAAAACTCACCGAAAAATACGCGCACACGCGGGCTATCTGCTGAGCAAACGGTCTCGAATGACTTTTTGCTCAGCAGATAGTTCACGTGTGCGGCAGGCTTAAAACCAGCAGCACACCAGGCGATATCGCAAGCGATCTTATCGCAAGCGAGCAAAGTCGGCTGTTGACGCCAGGTGTGCGCTGGACAGCGATGCGTGGAATCTTCTAACCAGCGATGTTCGCCCAATGTCAAACAATACCAAAGCCGATATCGGTGGCTGGTGAGAAGATCGGTGGCGAGTAGACCGCTTGCGATATCGCCTGGTCTGCTGCTGGTTCTAAGAAAGCTGTCACATTTTTGTCCAGAATTTCCACCTCGGTGTACATGGCCGCCCTCGCCGCGGTGGACACGGGCGCCCTGACATCAGGCGACTTCATGACGATCATTTTCAAGTCTATTCCGGTGAGAAACTTCCTTTCTCCGCATGTTGCCGATGTCCTAGAGTAAGTAAACCTTTAAACTCATTAAAATAAAATAATTCGAAACATCAGTTGCAAAGATCCTACTTTTAATGAAAATCCGTTTTTATCAGCATTTAGGCTCCCTACAGACCTTTCCAACAAAGATGGCGGCCTACTAGTTCTCCCACATGACGTCGTGGCCATTCATTGTCCAAGCATGATATAACACTACCAAACGCATCCTCTCAGACAACTGTTTTACCTAAACTTTTGTGCCCTTGGCCCGCTTGACCAGCTTAGCGTGCCAGCGGCCATTGAATGGTATTAAGCTTCTGACGTCATAGGGTGAGAACTGTTAGACCGCCATCTTTGTTGGAAAGGAATATATTCAACCAAATATTGACTTTTCATGGTCGTACACTATGTAGAATTTGACTTTTCAGGGGCGTACACTGAAGAATTTGACTTTTCAGGGTCGTACACTATGTAGAATTTGACTTTTCAGAGCCGTACACTATGTAGAATTCGACTTTTCATGGTCGTACACTATGTAGAATTTGACTTTTCAGGGTCGTACACTATGTAGAATTACTTTCCAGGGTCGTACACTATGTAGAATTTGACTTTTCAGGGCCGCACACTATGTAGAATTTGACTTTTCAGGGCCGTACACTATGTACAATTTGACTTTCCAGGGTCCTACACTATGTAGAATTTGACTTTTCAGGGTCGTACACTATGTAGAATTTTCATTCGCGATAGCATCCGGTTTCCTCCTGATGGAGATGTCTGTGGATCGGCTGATCGTGGTCCGGTTCCCGATGGCTGCTAAAAGAATCTGTACTTCAACACGATCTTGGTGGACAGCTGTCGTTACTATCATTGCCATATTTGGCCTTAATTCTAACATGTTGTTTGTCTACCAGTACATCAAAGACCCGGTGACAGGTAAGCACGTACATTGCTGTTGTTCCTAAAGTAGGAATCCACCATTGATTTTCAAGCTGATTTTGCGACTTGCTTTGCAACTGGGTTGCGTTGCAACTGGGCCCTCGATCGCCGTATAGTGGACTCGCTAGACGTGATTTCCACCAATGGCGAAGATGTGGTCAATATCAGTCGGCAATCGGTCGACGACAGGTGTAACATCTGTGAGTGTTTCTGTAGCTCAGCGTTCCCCAACAATAGACGCGGCCTAGAATGGTTATTGTTGGGTCAGTTGCCGCTTAATCCGTCAGGAGGGAAACAATAAGAAAAACACAGAAATACGGGGAACACTGATCGACGTTACACCGGTTTCAGTTTCTTGCGATCGTATTCAATCGCAGGTAGCAGATTGCAAAGCAAGTCGCAACGCAGAAAATCAGCAGTGGATTCCTAGCTGATCTCCCGATGTTCTCCTACAATCGACTGACGGAAAAGCTGACAGTTGTTTCCCAAACAAGGCGAGGAACACAGAATAATAAGAACATCAACAACAGATATTACACCACGACGAAGCTGTCTCTGTCCGCGGCTTAGGTGGAGGAAGTTGCTGCAGAAACGAAGAGTGACAAGCTAAATATAGGTCAAGGTCAAGGCCAAATTGATCTCGATCTGAACAGATGCAAATAGTCTCGCGCAACCGGAACGAGTCGTAGAGCTAGGACGCAGAGTGCGTATGGTGCCCATTTCTCTATCATGGCGCAAATGGAGTTGTGGACACCTTGCGCTCTTTGCTGAATGACCTTACAGCTGCATCGGGCAATCAGGAAATAGCATGTTGCGGAGATAATGCTGCATCGGGCGATCAGGAAATAGCTTCTTCTGGACATAATGGAGAAACGTAAAGTAAAAAGATTAGTTTCGCGAGCAGCCATCTTTCTGGTTGCTATGATCTTTAAAGAGACCACGGTATTGCAACTTTTTCTAGACAGCCGGCGCCACTCTCCAAGCCAGAGACTAACGACGTTGTCGGCGAATTGTCCGATTTACTACGTACATTTTGTAATCCATTTTTTGTAGTTCATCTTACTGCCGCTAGGTGGATCCCTTTACGTCCGCACGTTTGTTTCCATTCCAGGCGTCGAGGAAGTCCAGTCCAGCGTCAAGGACAACCCAGCGCTCGAAATGTTCGGGACCCTTTTTCAGCTCCTTTTCGGGACCCTTATACCCTTTGCTGTCATTATGCTTACAAACATCTGGATAATAATAACGGTGAAACGTGCGTCGGAAAAACACAAAACAATGACAGGGTCGTCTGCCGATCAGGGCGCCACCAAACGGAAACAGGAAACAAGTCACCTCACGCGCATGCTCATTTTGGTCAGCAGCGCGTACGTCGTCTGCTCAATCCCGTTCCGAGCGTACGAAATGGTGCTAGACATCCCGGCTCTCAAAACAATTTACGATTTTACAAAACCAGTGATGTTCATGCGTTATAAGGTCGGGTACATTGTACTTGCCGATCTTTGGATTCTGAATTACGGGATTAATTTTTACTTGTACTGTATCGGTGGAAAGAAATTTAGGCGCGACGCGGTTGAAATCGTGAAAAGTTGTCTACCAAAGAAGTTGAATCGCCTGCTATGCGCCAACTCAGCGCAAGCCTCTGCAGACTAGGCGTCGCGATCTGTACAATGTAGTGCACGGCGCTGCCTCGCTTTCAGCCTGAAAGCCAGGAGCACACCAGGCGATATCGCAAGCGATCTGATCACAAGCAAGCAACACCGGCTGTTGACGCCAGGTGTGCGCTGGACAGCGATGCGTGGAATCCTCTCGCCAGCGATGTTCGCCCAATGTCAGATAATACCAAAGCCGATATCGCCTTGTCTGTGGTGGCTGGTGAGATCGGTGGCGAGTAGATCACTTGCGATATCGCCAACGACTGTTACGAGCAATGCATTTCAACGCAATGATTTAACTGGGTCAACTTGACCTGCCATCTTACGGTGTTCCCAACGGCGCAACGTCATTCGCAAGTTCACCACGATCACGCATCTGTTCACGTGGACAGCTTGTGGAAGTAGCCAGCTGACCAATCATCGGGCTCCGATACTTGCTGACCTGGGAACCCTGATTACGTCGATATGCAAATGAGTGTGAATGTATCACAATGTAGCAATTTGCTAGAATGCGTGGCTGTAACAGTCGTGCGCCTGGTGTGCTGCTGGCTACTGACGCCAACAGCCGCACTCAGGGTATCGACAGAGTTACATCTACGCTGGATGCTTTCAGGCTACTCATGCACACAGACCGACTCATGCAAATGCACACTCGCATCTCTTCTAAGACTTTTCTTGCCAAGTCCTGGCACGGCGCACAAAACGCCCAAGTTGGCGCCGAGTGTGCTGCCGTGTAGACTGACTTCATCTGTAGAACTTACCGTCGGTACAGAGACATGAACTTCAACCTCCAACGAAGACACAGAAGAATGATAAAGTATCCAAAAGTGGTGTGCCATCAAATGTGTGCAGTGTCGGTAATCAGATTGGGAAGACGAAATAGTTCTTCCCCGACACACTTGGTCTGTTGGCCGTCCCGGTGTAACGTTTTTCAGTGACGCCCGTGCGCCAGTGTGACAGTACAATAGATTGACGGAATAAGCGGCGACTTGACAGTGAGTGACACACAGAGAAACAGTGCGTCTGTTTCCCAGTGTGTTCCGAACAATAAGAACCACACAGAAAAATGGCCTCACTGAAAAACGTTACACCTGCTCCACCCCGAATGGTTACACCTGCTCCACCCCGAATGGCCTCCCCAGCCCAAGTGTCCCTTCATATTGAGGTACTCCCAACCTCACCCAATCTCAGCAGGCCTGCGCTGCACTGCGTCCGTCCACACGGATCAGAGCTTCCAAAACCGACTGAAGAAATCTGAACCTCACGTGGCCATTGACGTCACACCGCTTGATTAGAAAAAAGGACTACTTACGCTCAGGATTCGACCCTAACTCGTCTGCAGGGCTCTCAGATGGAACCCTTTGACTTCTCAATGAATTGCAAATGCTTCAGCAGGTTTTGTAACCTCTTATTTGGGGTGGAACTCAGCCAGGGTGATTCCAGCAAGCTCGCCATTAAAGTATGCAAATTTGGGTCAACGGTCATAATATTTCATCAAGGACACAGTTTGAATATGCAAATTCAGGTCAGAGGTCAATTGAAAATAGTTCATCACGCGCTTCATTATAATATGCAGATGTGTAGGTTGAGGTCTGTGAAAAGTTAACCGGGGGTATTCTTACTTGTTACAAATGTCCCTGTCTTGTGAGCACCATCTTTCCCATCATGGACCGTGTAGACTGTCACCTGGTATGTCGTCCCAGGTAGCAAGTTGGACAATAGACTTCTCGGCGAGTCTGCATCCTTTCCCACTGGTGCTGCCCTCCCACCATTCTTCGCTGGGTTTAATTTTACGACGTAGTTCTGAAAATTGCCTTTTACTGGTTTGTCCCAGCTAGCCGTGGCGGCTGTCGACAGCACATCCGTTATTCTTATGTCTGAACCCAAATCAGGGGGCGCTAGGGGTATGAAAAGTAAAGACAATATACTAAAGCTTTGCGAGTAAAAAACAGCATTGCATTGAACAATATAGGTCAGATTCCCCAGATTCACAGTCTGTGTTTACATTTTGATCGCTGATGGCCCGATGGTTGTTCCTGGAACATGTGTCATGAGCGTGACATCATAGTGCTCCCAGGATGTCAGCCAGAAAAATGCGCAAGCGTGCACCAGTAGAAACCAAAATGGCGCCCATAACAGAACGAGGAATCGACCAACAGAAATCACAGGGCCCAAATCGGAATATCGGCATTTTTCCACGAGGGCGGGCAATTAATAGCTAGCGAGATGGCCGTACCCTACACTGCCCCAGTCGTTTTTGGCGTAGGCCTAGTATTTTACTGTGTTTAACAGCCATTCATCTGACCCGATACGCACGCCAGCCCCCAAACAAACACGCGTGATCACGTCGTGATCTCGACGCGACGTCATAGCAACGGAATAAATTACTGACGTCATCCCGCCGCATAAATTAAGGAAATTTTCACTTAATTCCCCAAAACTCGGAAAGCGCCGAACAAATTTCAAAATCGCACCTTTCACATCTGAATAAGTGTACACTGCAGACTCGGTGAAAGTTTGAGGTTGGTACAATTAGCGGTTTTTGAGGATACGTTCACAGAAAAAAACATGGAGAGCTACACAGAAAGAAACCCTGAGAAATAAATATGACCTCCACACTGCGACAGTGTGTGGAGGACATAATGACGAAATTCGTGGGCAGAAGTCAGTGGAAGGTTTTTTTTCAAAGGTTAAACTTCTTACCTGTCGTAAAGGTCCCTGTCTTGTGAGCACCCGCCCTCCCATCATGGGCCGTGTAGACTATCACCTGGTATGTCGTCCCAGGGACCAGATTGGACAACAGACTTTTCGGAGAGTCTGCATCCTTTCCCACTGGTGCTGCCCTCTCACCATTCTTCGCTGGATTTAATTTTACGACGTAGTTTTGAAAATTGCCTTTTGCTGGTTTGTCCCAGCTTGCCGTGGCTGTTGTCGACAACACATCCGTTATTCTTATGTCTGAACCCAAATCAGGGGGCGCTAGGAAAAAAAATGACAAGTAAAGGCAATACATGTTATGCAGAGCAAACTAAGACATTGAACTTTTCTGTAGAAAAACGTTTGGCCCGTATTTTAGAATGCTCCTCAACGTAAAGGAGTTCCTCAAGACTATTGTTCTCACCAGGCGAACAACAGCATTGAGGAACTCTTTTACATGTACGTTGAGGAGCATTCTAAAATACGGGCCAAAGATTTCAAACCTTCGTACGCATGTAATGCGACACCAACCCTAGACTCTATCAGGAAAGGACATGTACAAGGTTTTTCCCTCGATCTGTTGATTTTTCATCAATGTTATCCTGTACGCTGATATCCCGCCACTAAAACTGCAGATTGGGGCTGAGGCCCGTCGAGGAGATATATCATAACAAAAATTTATGCAGATTGGTGGTAGAGGGTAACTGGAGCAATTTGCCGCGTGCACCACCAAAGCATGAAATTCATGCCAGAGGAAAAGAAAGATACTTGATATATACGCACATTAGTTAAGTTACCAACCAGGCCCCGTTTACCTGTTTTGCCTGTCGTAAAGGTCCCTGTTTTGTGAGCACCCTCCTTCCCATAGCTGACCGTGTAGACTGTCACTTGGTATGTCGTCCCAGGTAGCAAGTTGGACAATAGACTTCTCGGAGAGTCTGCATCCTTTCCCACTGGTGCTGCCCTCTCACCATTCTTCGCTGGGTTTAATTTTACGACGTAGTTCTGAAAATTGCCTTTTACTGGTTTGTCCCAGCTTGCCGTGGCTGTTGTCGACAGCACATCCGTTATTCTTATGTCTGAACCCAAATCAGGGGGTGCTAGGGGAGTGAAAAGTAAAGGCAATACTATGTAGCCCCGTGAGTAACATCCAACAAATGCATAGGTCAGATTCCCAGCAGCCATCTTGGATCGTTGCCGAGGTAACCACGCATGCGTACTTGAACTGGTGGGAAGATTCCATAGAATGAGACGATATCCAACATAGAGCACAAAAACGACACACAAATGATAGTAGGCCTAAACATAAAGTCGTCTCCGAATTTTGCAAATTCTCGACCCCAATCGGGGTCTTCCTCAGGCTCCTTACTAGAAAGTGCCTGAGGACGACTCGGTTGGGGTCGAAAATTTGCTAAATTCGAACACGACTTTATGTTTACTATCATGGAATGAGACGCATTACGCTTCCCACCAGACAAGTGTCAGTGCGCATGCGGGACTTACATTGCCGTAGACTGGTCCCCTGTCGTAGTTCTCGCTTCACTACTACGACAGGCATTTTGAACGCCAACTCGGCATGTGATTGGTCAACTGTGATTGGTCAACGGTCGCGCCATGAGTCATCATCTATTTTTAGAGACTCCCGCAACGTTACGAGTATTTATTGCTCACTTGCATACGTGTGTCAGAAAACAGGCAAACATGGCGGACGCGGCCTGTCGTAGTAGTGGAGGAACGGAGCAATACGACAGGGGACCAGTCTAACATTGCCGCAGCAACCATTTAAATGTCCAAATTCGTGGGCAGATGTATGTGGAAATTTTTTTCCAAATTAAGGTTACTTCTTACCTGTTGTAAAGGTCCCTGTTTTGTGAGCACCTTTCTTCCCATCTTGGACCGTGTAGACTGTCACCTGGTATGTCGTCCCAGGTAGCAAGTTGGACAATAGACTTCTCGGAGAGTCTGCATCCTTTCCCACTGGTGCTGCCCTCTCTCCACTCGTTGCTGGAGTCAGTTTCACAGTGTAACTCTGAAAATTGCCTTTGACGGGTTTGTCCCAGCTTGCCGTGGCTGTTGTCGACAGCACATCCGTTATTTTTAGGTTTGAACCCAAATGAGGGGGCGCTAGGAAAATGAAAAGTAAAGGCAATAGAGGTTCTTCACGTGACGTCACATTTCCATGACGACACGATGCCGCCATATTGACTGTCAAAATGTCAAGCGACATCACGGCATGAACACAGCGTCAACACACAGATCGTGACGTCAAAAGGTCAAAACGTGATAATTTTGAAGCCGTCGCCAATTTAGCCGGCCAACATCCAACAAATGCATTGAACAATATAGGTCAGATTCCCCAGCAGCCATTTTGGATCGTTGCCACGGTAACCACGCATGCGTACTTGAACTGGCGGGAAGATTTTACAGAAGATGCATTACGCTTCCCACCAGACGAAGTGCCAGTGCGCACGCGTGACTTACATTACCGCTGCAACCATTTCAAAGTCCAAATTCGTTGGCAGAGGCCGGTGGAAGATTTTTTTCAAGGTAACTTCTTACCTGTCGTAAGGGTCACTGTTTTGTGAGCACCCTCCTTCCCACCGCTGACCGTGTAGACTGTCACCTGGTATGTCGTCCCTGGGACCAAGTTGGACACTAGGCTGCTCGGAGAGTCTGCATCCTTTCTCACTATTGCTGGCGTTTCACCATTCGTCGCTGGATTTATTCGTACGGTGTAGCTCTGAAAACTGCCCTTTACTGGTTTGTCCCAGCTTACCAGTGCTGATGTCGCCCGCACGTACGGAATTCTTATGTGTGAACCCAAATCAGGAGGCACTGGGGAAATGCAAAATTGAGGCATTAATGAGGAACCTGCAGAACTACGCCACTAGGAGGCGCAGTGAGCGGTTGTACCTTTTTTCGACGTCTCATCCGTGTTGCACTGCGTCAAGGACGTCATGACGCGACGTCATTACGTTGCTTTGCTCTGTTTTTTACGTATTCGGAACAATCGCTCACAGCGCCCCCTGTCGGGATAAAAAGTCGGAGTCGTCATTCCTTGTGCAGGGGCAAATTTTCCAACCCCCTTAAAGCCCCCTAGGCCTACATGAACCAAGTTCTACTCACACGTTGCGAATTTCGTCGAGCTTTTGGCGCCTTTTATAATTCCTTTCAGAGTGTTGATGGTCACTGTATACTGGGTCCCAGGGACGAGGTCTGAGAGATGAGTGGCACAAGTGTCCCCAAGCTTTACGATCGGTCCGTTTTTTTCACCGTTCGAACTCGGGTTGATCGAGACCTCATACTTATCAAAGGTCCCTGCAGCTTTTTTCCATGACGCAGCAGCTGCTGTGGTGGTTATGGACTTGATTTCAATGTCAGACCCGAGACCAGCCGGCACTAAGAAAAATGGGAACAGTTTGAACAGGTGTGATACGACCATGACCTAATTTTGGCAAGATGGCTGCTAAAAAACTATCGACCGTTCCAACAAAGATGGCGGTCTAACAGTTCTCACCATATGACGTCAGAAGCTCAATACCATTTGGCGCTGGCACTCAAAGCTGGTCAAGCGGGCCATGGCCACAAAAGTTTAGGTAAAATAATTGTCTGAGAGGATGCGTTTGGTAGTGTTATATCATGCTTGGACAATGAATGGCCACGACGTCATGTGGGAGAACTAGTAGGCCACCATCTTTGTTGGAAATGTCTATTGGCCTACTTACAAGTGGTAAAACCAGACGTCCGAGTCTTGCTGTAGAGATTTTCCCCTAGTTTCGTTTTGACGTATATTGTGTAGTATTCTCCTGGCACAAGATCGTTCATGGTAGCTGACTTGTTTGTTTTTTCAGGAATTATTGAGCTTATCTGAGGGCTTTCTGGTTTTAATGGTACCAGTGTCACCATGACTGCGTCGTAATCTCCCGTGGCCGCGATGACCCACGTGACGGTGACACTTGTTGCTGTGATGTCCTGTTCCCTGACTTCCGTTATGGCAGCAGGGACTGAAATAAAAACGAGGTCTGAAATTCACAAATAGCGTGTTCGTTTACTTGCCTGGGCCTCCCCGGAGTAAATTTCTGAGCGACCGTCGCGCATGCTCAATAAAGCCACATTCACGAACGCTGTTGGGTCTCACCCGTGTAAGTTTGCACCACGTGATCAGGCAAACTGACGGCAAGCAATGGCACTGACACACCAGCAGACGACATGGACGACCAGAAGATGTAAGTCGCCCTGGCAGCAATTTTATCCTCCCTATCTGCATCTATAGTTGCATGCTAACCATTATTTATATCCAGTTTGGGTAAAAATGGTGGATTCGGCACGTTCGACGCCATTGTGTTGAAAGGCATTCTGGGATACTTCCCCAACTAATCACCTCGGCGAGGTGATTACTTCGGGCAGGCCCGACAGACCCCAGATCATGACGTCACACGAAAAAGAACGCCGATGGGTCTCACCCAGGTGAGGCCCAGGCAAGTAAACGAACACGCTAAAAGTGTATTTAAAGCCACACTGTATACAATTCAGGAGGTGCTTACGTGAGGTGGCGCTATATCATTCGTAACACTTCGGGTGTTTTCGTCATTATTCGTGTAGACGACTGCAGCGCCACCTTTCGTCTTTCCTAGCTAAGACTAGAGATCACCACAACGACGAGAGAGTAGGGAGGTTTAGAAATCAAACGATAAACGAAAATTTTACGACAATGTTATTTTTCGTACTACATATTAACCAGATTTTATATTGCATTTTCGGTACAAAAATAACGTTGTCGTTAACGTTTATGTTTATCATTTGATTCCTAAACCTCCCTTATATAATTACAACAGCGTCTTCTATTTTGTAACGTCTTTATTTGCGGTTATAACCGCCCATACTGGAGTGGCTTCTCCGCCGATTACGTCAGTCACATTGTGTTAAAGACTATTGACAGGAAAACGTGCTGTAATTAAAACTGCAGCCTGTAAGTAGGTTTACCTTTCTACGTGATGATCAATTTATAAAATAATCGTTAATGACAAACAAAATGGAGAATAGAAACTTTCGGCTGACAATTAGACCTGTCAATAATACAAGTGGAAGTTCATTAAGCAGCCGGCGGTTGTTTTCAAGTGTACTTCAGATATCAGCTGAATGTCATTTCTGGCCGACATTATTGTTTGAATATTGGAACCTCTCTAAAAGTGCGTTCACACTTGCGGCGGAGATTTCACTGCGATGCGGTTGGACAAATTGGGAGCATAGATGTGGCGAAATCCGTATCGCATCGCGCCGGAAATGTGCACGCACTGCTTATGATAATCCGGATGTTTTTGTTGTTGTTCTAAAATCCGACATCAACAGATAACTGATCTGATATCAACTGTTATCTGATCTGACGTCAACTGATATCAGCCAATTTCTGACCAGATATCACTGATATCAGCCAATTACTGACCAGATATCAAGCGATAACAGATCTGATATCAACTGATCTGATGACAATAGACTGGTACCCGATCCTAACTATTTTACATCGGGCTTTTGCATATGTTAGGACCGGGCGTGCCTACCGCCTTCGTGCCTCTGATTGGTCGGTGCTGGCGCAGGTGGTAAGTATGTGAACTATTATGTTGATTGATTTTCTATTTTTAACATGGAAAACCCCCGGCGTGATTGGTGAATTTCCTGTGTCAAAGGTCGGTCACTTCTATCTGCATTCTGGTACGTCAGCCGTATGGAGAATTGAATAAATTTACATAATTTACATAAAATTTTCAAGTGACGTCACTGTCAGAATTCCTCCACAAATGGCGGCCAAGACTGGTCCTACCATTCAAAAGCGACAGCATCGGTAGGACCAGGTACTAGTCTATGATTACAACAGATATCTGATCTGATATCGACTGATATCTGATCATAGTTGAATTTGAATTTGAAAATTAGTTGAGCACAACGCAGCATCGAATTCGAATGGATGGTGGCCTATTTTGGGTGCGCGCGACTGTTTGACGTTCGGAAATAGAATTTGAAATGGACACCATGGCAACTTCCGGGGCTTAAGAGATGGGGTATATGCTACAGACATATCACAGCTCACTCACCTTTCTTGCATATTATACCATGAGAATATATCCCGTAATAATCGTAGTCGCACATTCTCCCCGTCCATCTCTCTTTCGACGAATCACCTGTTTTAGGTTGTATCGCCGCGCACGGACCAGTGCCGCTACTTACGTCGGCAAAAGTCGGTGGTGTGTAGGGGGTACCGTCGAGCCATTTGAGGTCTTTCAGTCCAATCCAGGTGGCACGGTCGCTCTTACCGCAGCTGAAGGAGGAAAAGTCAACGTCTTTTAAACCCACACTGTATTGAATTCTCAGCGTACTTGTGGCTGTGCGACAAGGTTACCTGAAAAGGTTTCATCCACTTCTGGTTTTCTGCGTAATACTGTAGAGCATTAATCAGACAGCATGAAACTGAAAACCGCATGAAAATCACATCACCCATTTCCAAATTATGGGAATTTAAAAAGGATGACTACACACCCTGACAACCATATCAGGCAGCGGAGAACAGCACATGTAATGTCGTTGGATTTTTTAAACATATAAAAAACATTAAAATAACTCATTTAACTTGGGCAGTTTTGATGTATTTTACTTGTTCAGTCAGTCGTGCTGCAGTTATTTCCTTAATATGGATTCTGAGGGCAATATTTGAATTTCTGGATAGCTTGACTCATGAACCCACCGCCTGGACAGCCATGGATACCAAGTTGTTTGGTTGTCAGTCATGCGGAAACAACATCTTAAATTTGGTATAACACTGTAATTAATGGTCCAATCTTCCTGCAACTTTCACTGAATTGTTTTTTACTCGAACTACTTTTCAGAGAAGAAAATCTTGAAATGACTTTCAGGTGACCTTTAAATCTTGAGCACTTTCATCTGTTGCATCCAGCTTTACCTGTCGATTAAGCCACGAACGAAGATACTCTCGGCTTCCGTGTGTATACTCGCCAGGATGCTCCCTTTTTGTAGGCAGATGTTCTGGGCGCCGACAAAACTTCGGCCATCCGGGGGAATGTACAGGAAGGCTGCTTTTCCATTGAATTCCCGCCATTTCGTTGGGCAGTCTCCTTTAATGGCTGAAGATAAGAGTCCACATCCAAGACAAGAAATTTCGTGGTGTTTATCTTAAAGGTGCTCTGGTTCGAATTGTAAACATTACGGTGTGCCACCTATTGTCAACTTCTGGTACTAACAAATCGGATAAAATCGAATTAAATCTCGCCTTTCACAACGTTTTGTTTGTTTTTGAGCGTAAAATCAAGAATATTTACCAAGATAGATATAAAAATAGATAACATTAATGTTTTGGTATACACGGTGCTGCCACCTGTCCGAGGAAAAATAACTATTATAATCAGCCATGTAAATAAACAAACTGTAATGTTTACAATTCGAACTAGAGCACCTTTAAAGCGTTGTCTTTACAAAACAGTTATGTCTGTTCAAAATTAATATCCAATATAGAGCATCAAAAACGACACACAAAATATTAGTATGGAAAGTAAAATCGTCTGCCAATTTCGCAAGTTTTCGACCCCAACCGGGATCTTCCTCAGACACTTTCCAGTAGAGGTCCCAGAAGTGAATAGCCCTTTTTCAAAATCACGTGACGTCTTGGTGCGGAGCTACGTTTAGGGGCCCGAGTGACGTCACACAAACTGCGTCATGACTTTTTGCACCGCCAAATGCCATGACGCCGTTTGTGTGACGTCACTCGGGGCCCCTAAACGTAGCTCCGCACAAAGACGTCACGTGATTTTGAAAAAGGGCTATTGACAAAAATTGACAACTGACAAAAATTGACAACTGACAAAAATTGACAACTGACAAAAATTGACAATTGACAGAAATTGACAATTCAAAACTGACAGAATTTTATCACAGTGATTCTTTGTATACATAAAAAGATTCTCATATTTTTTGATAGTTTTTATAAGTCATAATTATTCAGCATTCATATACCCTAAAATGCTGCATTCTGATTGGGCAATGATTTTCTGACCGCCTCATGCTTGGCTAGGAGATCAAATTTCAGCAGGTTTTGTGTGCGAGTGTATGAAGAGGAACGAGACCAAAGTCCTGCTGTGGGGGGATGGCGAAATAGAGTCATAAACTATGAAAAATTACACACGTAGAAAAAGTTTGAAAAATGTTTGTAATGTCCTACCTTTAATCACGAAGTTCCAGGAAATCAGAAACAGAATGAAATAACGGCTGGAAAACATGGTTATTCTCTGAATTGAGTCGAGCTTTTGAACACAAAGGCACTTTTTCGAACAAAGTCTCCAAGTGTGCCGAGTCCGTTGACGGAAACAACTGAACTGATTTCGTCACAGTTGGAAGAATAGTACCCAGACTCCTAAGTGCACTCTGATTGGTCGCAACCTAAACGACCGTAGACTCGATCAGCCAATCAGAATTTTCGTTATGAATATGAATCACGTTGCCTGGCAACGAAGCGTAACTTTTCAAAGTGAGAATATGGACGCAACCGCTGGATTGATCTATATGTATCTGTATGGTTTAACTATGGTGGGAACAAAAGTCGGTATGTAGTGTGAGTATCCGGTAAAAACGGAAATCATTTGCGATAAAACAGCTCACTTAGCGAGCTTTCGTCATCCGGCGGAGAAACATCATCCGCGCCCTCTGATTGGCCAATATTAAGTCCTCAAACCACAAAACCACCAATGAGAATTCTCGTCATGAATTTTAATAGACTTCGGTTTCTTCCTACTATATGCGAGTTACCGCATCGACCGGGACAGCATTGATATAGTACTTGACAATGAAATTGTCTATTTAATTTTGAATACCACGGTTGGTTGTGAAGAGTAGGACTACCGCTGTCATCGTAGGTGTTCCCGGGACTGGGGTGCTGCAACAACGCAATGTCTCACTGGAACACCTGATTAATTCATTAAATTTCGATCTTTCTCTCCGGATATCAGACATATACTTGTAACACGAGTGTACAACAAAGGCCAGATGAAATACGTATAACTTAAAGGGACCCTACAGGCAGCTTGATTTATGCTAGGCTCACAGGTTGCAAGCGCCACCTGTTGTGAAGTGTAGTCACTTCACCACAGGTGGCGCTAGCAACTGACAATCAACGGATTTGGGCTCAAATGTTGATGTTTATTGTATTTTACTTGCAATACATGTGTCAGAGTTAGATTCTCCTGCCAACCGATCGGTGTAATGAGCACATCAAAATGCCTATGAGGAGGCTGCCTGTAGGGCCCCTTAATTATCGAAGTTGGGACGGACCGCTCGATTTTTTTATTTAATCGATAAAGGATATTGTCGCATTTATTTTATTATATTTGGCCTTATCATGGTTAAATTTGTTATAAATTGTCTCTACCTATCAATGCCTCATATATTATTTCGGCAAATGCCTCTTCGTGCCCGTTTCCAGAGCATGCTTTGGACTGCATAATTTAGTGACGGCTGTGTGAAGAACGTCACATATAAAGTGAAGTGGAGGTTGGGTCATGGTCAATAACGACAGGAGTATTTGAGATGATTCAACCCAAAACAGTGTGAATGATACATGAAGGCCTTATTTACGCTGCACGACATAGGTGGCAGTCACTACTAGTCTATATTCAACGGAACTGTTCATCAACGAACTACCTAAATAATTCTGTTCTTCTCTCGCACAAAAATTGTAGAGTTTACCTACCGCCTGTTAGCGGTCCAAGAACCAATCTGAAAACATGCGGGAACTGGATTTTCTTAGGTCACAAAATTTGACGTCATAGACGCAAGCCATGGCGTCCACATCATTCTTCTCTGTGACGTCAAAAATTTCGTGACGTCGTTCTACGACGGCTAACTGGTGGCGGCCTCTAATGGCAGTAAATTCTCGCAGGTGCAATATTGCAAAAAGTGCAGACAGAATCTTTTTTTGAACAAATTGATCCACTACTGGGTAAATTCATTTTATTGAGCGAATCCTCATCCATTATGTGCTTGGAAAAATTGATCGACACACTGCTCATGTAAAACTGTCCACCTTTAGGCCGATTCAGTTTGCACCGAGTCCTCTGTTTAGATATACATGTATTTACTTTGTGCTGAAAAATAAACTCAATGCTCGAAAATGTTCGATTTTCGATAATTACTTATTAACATGATTAGATTTAATCGACCTACGACTAAATATTTGCCTAATTAATGCTTGATATATTTGTCTTGCTCGGAGCGAAGGATAAGTCTTGATTATCTGTGCCAGTTGAAGCCTACACAAACCTTTATCAAGTAATTAATGTTTTTAACGATTTCGAATGTGTCAGCTGAGGCGATGTCCTCCTGGCCTCTTGTTAACACATCACTCTTTTTCTTACACGTGGCTTTACACACACAATCGTTGTAGATCGTGTACAACGGTGGCGAGGTTGATCGTGACCGCGAGTGCACATAGGCCTACCGATGGATCAGGACGCTTCAGGATGGAGGTATAAAATAATTATTGTATTTTATTTATTTTTTTTTTTCAGCATGCTCAGCAAAACTGTTCACATCTACCTATTTGAATGATATAAATTATCAATAAGGCATGGAGATTGTTGCTACACATAAAAGTCACCAAAGTCAAGAATTAGTTGAAGCATGGTACCTTACCTGATGAAGAGTTATTTATTAAATAGCAGCGAGTTCAAACGCAAAATTCTAACACGCAATATCGATCCTCATAAACCCACCTAGCGGAGGATCGTGGAACCAATCTGTTTTAGACACGGCGGGAACAGCCAGCATTTGGTCTGAACCTGCCAAGCTCAGAGCAACATATGCCCGGATCTACTAGAACGGGTCACATAAGCCGTGGTTACACTACATAAAAATGCCTCCAGACCCGTGTCGAACCCGTGTGTACGAAAATCCCGGCGAGAGGTCACACCACTATACATTGTAGTTAAGTCGCCCGGCGACAGTTGTGCTGCATGCACTGACTCTTCAGTCATTTCTCTATTGGCCCACATTGTTGGAGGCGCGAAAACGACGAATTACGAATTACGAATTACGAAATTTATTACACTCTAACCACAGATAGTGGTACATAGAGGATAACAGAAGTATATTACATGAGGTGAAACCAATCACATTTGAGAACGGCACAGCCACTACCCGTCCTAACATTTGTTAATTTCATTACGTAAAAAAGTTAGGACGGGCTTCCAGTCTAAGACTGGAGATTCTGTAGTTTGGTTCCCGAACTCACCGCTAGGCGCAGAAGAGTTCGGTATCGGCCTCGTTTGACCTTGACCTCACACACAGAATTCTGTGTGTCTGACGTCACAGAGGATAGACTAGACTGGTTCCCGTCTTTGCCGCTCCACCCGCTGGCGCTCCTGTTCCGCTATACAAAGACAGGTCCGGGGTGCCATCTTGGATGCACGAATGACGTAGTTCTAGGTTATTTATAGAACATCAACAAGGAAACCCCCTACATGTTAAACATCGCGCCCGAACTAAAAATCTCAACTGCCATGACAAATTCGGTAAAACTTTGCAGTTCTCGATAAAATAGAGATTGCTTTGGCGCCGGAATCAATTCAGCAGCAGCAAGGGGTACGCATTAGGGCCTATTGAGGCTCTGAAGAAGGCATCGAGGAAATAGTCGTGTGCATGCCTTCTGTTGTTAGGAGAAAGTGACCCACTCACCTCGTAATCTACAGCCCAAAGGCAGCCTCCTGTTATCAAAGTGTCTTATCCCCGCAGGGTCAGTCCAAACACACATGCTGCATGCATACCGGTACTATCCTGGGGCTTATACACGTTGATATGCTCTCAAACACGAAATACGCGATCCACGTGCGTTTTCTATATTTAGTAAAACGGTCAAAACATTGCGCAAATACCTGCGCAGAACGTATGCGCAACAAGGATGCGCAGTAGATTCGGCCGGAATCCCGGCCCAAGATGGTGCCCCGGACCTGTTACGAATTACGAATTACGAATTACGAAATTTATTACACTCTAACCACAGATAGTGGTACATAGAGGATAACAGAAGTATATTACATGAGGTGATGGCAAGTATTAAAATGGGTATAAAAATAGAAATTTTGTACTAACTACAGCTATAGGGATATATAGGCTAGACCTACGTACAATTGATTGTCGAGCTAGCTAGAGATCTACTGATATATAGGAGGGATAATTGTTTCATCTAGATCTAGATTAACATCAGGGGCAGATGTATATATCTGGAGCCCTTTTCGTACAAATTTGGCAAGGTTGATCATAACAGTTCTGTTATTGTTTCTCATGATTGCTGCCAATTTCAGGACATTGTGCCTATTTCTATAGTATCTTGGGATAAGTGTGTTTCTAATTTCATCTAATACAGTACATTCAAACAAGAAATGATATTCATCACCTACAACATTCATGTGACACTTCATACATTTCCTTTCATTCAACGGTAAGTTAAGGTTTCTACTATTATTCACAGGGAGTTTGTACGTTCCTGATCTGAAGTGCAGCATATCTAATTTTAGATATTCTGGTAGTACATCGATATATTCCTCATAACAAATCTTCTCTTTAAAAATTCTATAGTTCGTAAATGATGGATCATTGACAATCTTTTGGTTCCAATCTTGGCCAAATTGGTCACACAGGGTTGTTTTAATTTGTTTCCCCAGTTGAGAATTTCTTTGAATATTCTCATTAATCCAAAAAACGTTAAGACCACAATCTTGGATAGTACTCCTAACTGCATTCAACCATGGAGAGGTAAATTTATTCCTTGAATCAAGCATTCTGAGAATTTTATAAAGAATGAAAGAGATTTTACTGTCTTTCCCATTTTGAAGATTGCACCAGAAGTTCACCATTCTCACTTTTGCTAGGATCTTGATTGGGACCCTACCCAGTTCTCCATAGATGAATGTGTTGTGAGTATACTTACTGGACTTTGTTATCAGTTTACAGAATCTAGTGTGGACTCTTTCAAGAATATCCATATTTTCATAGCCCCACACTTCAGAACCATACAACAGGATTGGTAATACACATGCATCAAAAAGCTTTAACATGATATCCAAAGGCAGATCTAATTTCCTTCCCTTTTGTAATACACCGTACATAGCTTTGGTTGCCTTATCACACAAGGCCTTCTTTGCCTTGTTGAATTTTCCATTCCAACTGAATAGCACTCCGAGGTAAGTGTATTCATCTACCCTTTCCAATTGCTGGCCGCCAATATTGAAAACAGGTAAATTATTTAACCTCGCCCTAGAACGTGTAAACACCATTATTTTTGTCTTACCAACATTTATCTGTAGCTTATTTTCCAAACAGAATTCATGNATATGGCGCGAAGAGACGTGAATACATAATGTAGATTGCGCATAAATTAATAGTATTGATTTTCGTGGACTGCGGCCGGCGTGGCTGTCGGACATGTCGGAGGGAGAGCGCACGACTGTTCCCGCGTTCATGGCGATCTTTCGTCAGGTAGTGGGCGTTTGGGGCTGGTGATAGGATATTAGGATGAGAAAGGGGCACTAATGGCAAAGAGGATGTTGATTTTAAAGCTTTTATTCATCGTTTATGGCCTCGTCCGAGCAAATGGGAAGTAAACTGTGACATTACCATGAAATTTTCAAAGCAATTTTTCTTAGGAATTAAACATACATTATGGTAGTTAAGTTACTGTAGTTTCATTTGAAAAACATGAGAAGATAACTTCACTTACAGACATATAATTTTTTTAAGTTAAAGTTTGAAAGATCATGCCGGTTCCGTATGTGATGTGCACAATAAAAATGCCAGTTTTTCCTATCAAAAAGCATTTAATAGAGATTTCTATCTGTGATAATCCTAGGGAGCAATATCCTGAAGCATTTAGGGCAAACACTGCCTGTAATCACTTGATCTACACACTTTCTCGTCAAATTGAGGGTACCTAAAAATGTCCATACGGGTCGGCATCACTTGGGATAGCTATTAATAAAACAGGGGAACAGCAGGATTCAAAGTAGCTGCCAAACTGATTAACATACCAAGCAAGGCTGTAAATAAAAGCAACACCTTTCAATAAAAGTGATCACAGTGCTCCCACAACTAATCCAAAGGTTCC